>ML273852.1:0-28222 GCA_005239495.1 Nicotiana undulata | reverse complement strand
CCGATGAACTCTGTCTCTCTTCTCCAGCCACCTCTCTTGCCGGAAACCATGAGGTCTCACCCCTTCTAGCCTATGTCTCCTCCTATGCCGGCATGACACTACCTTGAGGTCTTCAAGTGAACCTGGAGTGGTTCAACTCCCACCTATGGCCTTTCATTCCATTTTCCAGCCATCTACGGCCGTCCGAGTAAGATCTCTTCATTTTTGGCTAGAACCAGTGGTTCTTTAACCGATATTTCTTCTCTTTGGGTAGTCTCCATGAAACCCTAACTACTATCGCTTGGTTTCTTTAGATCTGTAATAGATCTTGGCATATTACGGGCTATTTTGATGTTTTCCTTAACGATGTTCCGTTTTCCCAAAAACGATTCTTCATCTTCAAACTAGGGTTTCATAACGCCTTTTTAAAACGGTTTTCCTACGACTTTTCAGTGTTATCCTAGGATTTCTTATGTGTTTTAGCGATTTATTTAAGTCTCTCTCTTTATCGGAGTTGTTGTGTTAGAACCCTAATCTTTAGTCCTAAATCTTGAGTTCCTGATTTTGTCTCTGATAATATGTTTGCATATGTGCTTGCGTCTCATGAGCTTTATGATTCTCTGAAACTTTACCCTATGGTGTTCATCTATGTCTCTGATTTTCTTGCTTTTCCCGCTTACATCGATGTTTACTCTGTAATTCATGTGAATCCCTAATTTCGTATGATTTAACTCTACTGTGATTACTAGGGTTTCGAATTTCTTGACTATTACCTATTTAATTCGTGTTAAATTCCTTTAGCTGATGTTATCCTTATTCGAATCCCTGATTCTCCGGGATTAGTGTCCTTCACTGATCTCCTATGGTAATACATTACTGATTTTGACCCATGAGTAATTCACTTGCCTTATATGATTGATTCTACTATTAATCAATTCTTATAGACCTTTCCTTAATTAGATTTTCTGAACCTAGACTAATTACTTGTTCTATATGCTGCAATTATTTTCCTGTGTGGTATTCCAGTCGTACATGATACTTTCCCTAATTGGTGATAATTTCCTGTGATTTGAATCTCGCTCGAGGATTTCTTGTTGATTTTCAGAATTTTCTGCCTTATTTCTATGAATAATTTTGTCAAACTAATTCACACATGCTTTCTTTAATTAGAGTATTTTTAACTTAGCCCTTATTACATGTCTTATACTTTGTTGAAATTTATTTCCTTATGTGTTACCATAAGTCTAATATGATTTCCTTTCCTTATGTTATCATTGTTTGTATCTGTTTGAATATTGGCTTCTTAATTAAAGGGAGTACTGATATTAATGTGATTCTAATTGATGTGCACTTCCATAATTTTGCTGAACTATCATTTGTTACCTTATTTTCTGCCTATTTTCAAAACTAAAAGTACCTTCACTCTTTCATTAAGCTACAGAGGAACTCACTGGTTCAATAACTCTCTCTCTACTAAAACTTCCTGATCTCTTCTCTCTTATGTGCTACTTGTTACTGTTCCAAGTTAGCCGGCTGCAAGCCAAGGCTAACTATTGTGCTCCTACCTTACTTTGTGTTTACTGTCTTCTTCACTTCACTGGTATATTCTGATTTTTAATCCCAGTTCCCAAACCAATATGTTTATTTTGCTGCTTCAATTCATTATGTTTCTTATATGCTTGTATCTACTGTTTTGTTGTTGGACATGTAATTAAAATCTTGTGCTCCATCTAGCATGTTGAGTTATGCTTTATTTTCATAATCAGCATGTCTTTATGTATTTGAAACCTGTTTCTATGTGAATCCCTCTATGCCTATGTCTATACACTAGCTTTGTTAAGGCATGCCCCTACTGGTATTACTTTAAGCTATTTGATATTGTTACTATGTTGTATCCCAATTCCCTGAACCCCTTAGGAACTTCTCTATCTTTTCGAATTCAATGAAATGCAGTTCAGTTTCGTATTAAGTCTTGTATCTTTTCCTTTTCCTAATTTCGGTCATTTTGTTTCCATTTCAGTTTTGTTAATGTCGACTTTAATAACATGACATGCATGCGGAATTCACGCCCAGATCTTAAAAAGCTGTCTAATTTCGAAATAATACATCAAGAGGTTGAATATGATGAAGATGAGTCTGTTGAGGAAATAAAAAGAGAGTTGGAACAATTTGAAAACAAGCCTAAACCCAACCTCAATGAAACTGAGACCATTAATATCGAAAGTCATGAAGATGTTAGAGAAATAAAGATAAGCATTCACACCGAACAAAAAATTAGAGATGCCTTGATTAAACTTTTATTCGAATACAGATATGTTTTGCTTGGTCTTATGATGACATTCCAGGTTTAAGTGCAGATCTAGTGGTTCACAAGCTTCCCCCGTATCCTGATTTTCCACTAGTCCAACAAAAGCAACGAAAATTTAAAACGGACATGAGTGACAAAATCAAAGAGGAAATAATGAAGCAGTTGAGTGCCAATGTGGTCAGAGCTGTCCGATACACCACCTGGGTGGCGAATGTTTTGCATGTGCAAAAGAAGGATGGAAAAACTAGAGTCTGTGTTGACTACAGAGACCTGAACAATGCAAGTCCAAAAGATAATTTTCCTTTCCAAACATCCACATTCTTGTAGATAATTGCGCAAAGCATGAGATACAGTCATTCGTGGATTGCTATGATGGGTACCACCAGACTCTAATGGATGAGGATGATGCAGAAAAGACCGCTTTCACCACTCCATGGGATACTTATTGTTACAGGGTCATGCCATTCGGTTTGAAAATGCAGGGGCAACTTACATGAGGGCCATGACCACCATTTTCCACGACATGATGCACAAAGAGATCAAAGTATATGTCGATGATGTCATCATAAAATCAAAGACACAGGCTGATCACGTGTGCGATTTGAAAAAGTTCTTCGAACGGCTTCGAAGGTATGACCTTAAGCTTAATCCAGCCAAGTGTGCATTTGGGGTTCCATCTGGGAAACTCCTCGGTTTTATAGTCAGTCGTAGAGGCATCGAATTGGATCCATCTAAGATAAAGTCCATTCGAGATTTTCCACCCCCGAAGAACAAAAAGGAAGTCATGAGCTTGCTCGGGAGGTTGAACTACATCAGTAGGTTCATTGCTCAGCTCACAACCACGTGCAATCCCATCTTTAAGTTTTTGAAAAAGTATGTTTCTATCAAGTGGACAGATGATTTCCAAAAATCTTTTGACAGTATCAAAGATTATCTATCAAAAACCCCTGTACTCGTCCCACCCGAACCTGGAAGGCTTTTGTTCTTATATCTGTCGGTGATGGATAATTCATTTGGATGTGTTCTGGGGCAACATGATGCAACAGGTAAAAAGGAACAGGCAATCTATTATTTGAGCAAGAAGTTCACCAATTATGAGGTTAAGTACACCCTTTTAGAGAGGACATGTTGTGCCTTGACTTGGGTCGCTCAGAAGCTAAGGCATTATCTATTGGCCTACACTACTTACATCGTATCCAGAATGGATCCTTTGAAGTACATCTTCCAAAAGCCAATGCCCACTGGCAGGCTCGCGAAATGGCAAATTCTACTCAAAAAGTTCGACATCGTCTATGTCACTCGCACCGTGATGAAAGCACAGGATTTGGCAGATCATTTGGCAGAGAATCCAGTTGATGATGAGTACAAGCCACTTAGCACATACTTCCTAGACGAAGAGGTCAACTCAATAGAGGAAGTAGCTCTGGATGATAACCACGTATGGAAAATGTATTTTGATGGGGCTGTCAATATCAAAGGAGTTGGGATCGGGGCAATCATTATCTCACCTATCGGAAAACATTACCTTGCAACGGCTCGACATCAATTCTTCTGTACCAATAATACGGCAGAATATGAAGCTTGTATCATGGGTCTAAAAATGGCCCTCGATCTGGATGTGCATGAACTTTTGGTTATGGGAGATTCTGACCTGCTTATCCGGCAAGCCCAAGGCGAATGGGAGACTCGAGACATCAAGCTTATTCCATAAAGGCAATGTGTACAAGACTTGAGCAAAAGATTCAAATCCATCAAGTTCAGGTACATTNAACTATAAGGCGGCTTGCCAGCGGTTTCTTCCTAAATGGGGAAATTTTGTACAAAAGGACCCAGATTTGAACTTGTTGAGGTGCATAGATGCCACAGAAGCTGAGCGGATCATGAGTGAAGTGCATTCAGGGGTATGCGGACCTCGAATGAATGGATATGTTTTAGCGAAGAAGATTTTGCGGGCAGGGTATTATTGACTTACTATGGAGCGAGATTGCTTCAGCTTTGTTCGCAAGTGTCACCAATGCCAGATTCATGGTGACCTGATTCACTCGCCACCTTCGGAGTTGCATCCCATGTCCTCTCCTTGGCCTTTTGTTGCTTGGGGAATGGATGATATTGGGCCAATCGAGCCAAAGTCTTCAAATAGGCATAGATTCATTTTGGTTGCAATCGATTACTTCACCAAGTGGGTGGAGGCCGTCACTTTCAAAGCATTCACCAAGAAAGCAGTGGTAGACTTTGTTCATTCCAACATCATCTGTCGCTTTGGTATCCCAAAGACCATTATCACTGATAATGCAGCCAATCTAAATAGTCATTTGATGAAAGAGGTATGCGAGCAATTTAAAATTATGCATCGCCATTCTACCCCTTACCGGCCAAAAGCCAATGGAGCCGTTGAAGCGAAGAACAAGAACATCAAGAAGATTCTTAGGAAGATGATCCAAGGTTCCAGACAATGGCATGAAAAGTTGCCTTTTGCTCTTTTGGGATACCGCACGACTACTCGCACATTTATTGGTGCAACTCCCTATCTGCTGGTATATGGAACGGAAGCTGTAATACCGGCTGAAGTTGAAATCTCTCTTCGGATCATTGCGAAGTCGAAGATTGAAGATACAGAATGGGTAAAGACCTGATTAGAACAACTAATGTTGATTGATGAAAAATGGCTAGTAGCAGTGCGCTTTGTCCAGTTATACCAGCAAAGAATGGCACGCGCTTACAACCAAAAAGTGCGTCTGAGGCACTTCGAGGTAGGCCAACTATATTCTGAAATGCATTCTTCCACACCAAGTAGAAGCTAAAGGAAAGTTCGCCCTGGCAAGGACCCTACATCATCAAGAAAGTGTTACCAAAATGGGCCTTGCACTTGGTAGATGAAGAAGGACGAGTACCAGACATGACTATTAACGTAGATGCAGTCAAAAGATATTATGTCTGATATATACCCAGTATGGAATTTTCACGCATGATTTTCTCAGATTGAGATGATGAAGGCTATCATTGCTCGCCATTCCAAATAGGTGTCACCCTTTTGTTAACCTTTTGAGCCTTATTTTTCTTCTTTGTTTTCCACCTTTTGGAACCTGTATACTTGTAAAAGCAAAAAAAAAAAAAAAAAAAAGAAGAAGAAGAAGAAGAAGAATTCAAACAACAAATCTTCTGAGTCATTGAACTACGTCCGACCTGATTCCGAGAGGATACGTAGGCAGCCTTACCCTGGGTTCGGTCCCATCACAACAAAAAATCCATATTCCCAATACTCCAAAACTGGGGCAGAAGTTTGTTTATTTTACAGTTTTTTCTGTAGAAACGGTTCTAAAAGTTGTAATTCAGTTCAAGGTTCTTTTCCTATTTTTTCCATGTTAAGAACTTCTGGTCGATCTTTGAGAATATTTGAAGTTCCCATGCCAGAGGCATTGGGCAACCTTCCGCATGTCATATCTTAAAAAAACGAAAAAGAAGAAGAAAAAAAACGGGAAAAAAAAAAGAAAAAGAAATGAGAGAGTCTTATCGGTGAAAACCCAAATGGGCACTGCAAGGAGACAGTGAGTAGAGAAATGAGAGAGTCTTATTGGTGAAAACCCAAATGGGCACCATAGGGAGACGGTGAGTAGAGAAATGAGAGAGGCCAGTTAGCGAAAACCCGCAAAGGGCGCTACTAGCCGAATGAGGGTCTTCGATACCCCGGCATGAGCACGACCAAGATAGTTTCAAGATGAACCTTTGCGATGGATTTTGATAATTAGACAGATCAGACGGATCAGGCGTCCAGTCCAAAATGCATGTCATGATTCAGTGAAGTCGGCACATACTTCCAGATAAGTCTCCCTATTCCTTTCCCCGAAAGGGACGCCTTTTGTTTAAGCACGGTTCTTTTGCACGTTCAAGTGTTCTTCTATTTTTACCCATAATTTTCTTTGAGTAACTTTCAGTCTAATCTTCCATCAAAAGCGAAGCAAACAAATGGCTGCAAAACTGGCTACAGTTTCCCCGTAATATCGAGCACAATTTGGGGCATATACGGCATTGACGAAGGCACGAATCCTTTTGTGGTCTCATGTGACAAGGCGAACAAAATGTCTCAAAGAAACTGAAAAGGTTGCCTAAGCAAGACCTCTTCATGAGAAAAGTTGATAAGCACTGCAGACACAAACCGATACTAGGTGCAAGACAACTGAGTTTGATTTTTAAAGAAAATTGCATTGCCTCAGAGACAAAGGTAGCAATACCACGGACATCTGGGTATGAAACAGTTGGGGGAAACATTGGAAATCCAAGGTCTCCGGAAAATGATACAGATCAGCCGAGCATCTCGTTACCATACTGATAGAATCAGTTCTTCAACTGCGAAGAGGACGTGATAGAGTATCCAAGAACCTCGGTACCAAACTGATAGAATCAGTTCTTCAGCTGCGGAGAGGCCGTGAATTCAAACCACAATAGGGCATCAAGGCCACAAACCAACCACCACTTTGAAAACTCATAAATTTTTCTTTGTTTGAAGCAGGAACCAAGCAGTGCAGAATGGCGATTCTTAAAGGACGAATGTCACCGAACGTAAGCTCCTTAAAATCTCCATTTTTCTTTTATTTTTAGCATGCATCACTACTATTCACGCCTCCTAGTTTAGTAGCTTAACTTAGGTAGAACCATTTCGCCTAGGGGGATCCAGCTCATAGTTCCGGGTAGAAGTACTCTTCGCTCAGGTCATTTTACATAGCTTAACCCAGGTAGAACCATTTCGCCTAAGGGGATCTAGCTCATAGTTCCGGGTAGAAGTACTCTTTGCTCAGGTTGTTTTACGTAGCTTAACTCAGGTAGAACCGTTTCGCCTAGAGGGGATTCAGCTCATAGTTCTGGGTAGAAGTACTCTTCGCTCAGGTCATTTTACATAGCTTAACCCAGGTAGAACCGTTTCACCTAGGGGGATTCAGCTCATAGTTCCGGGTAGAAGTACTCTTCACTCAGGGTGTTTTACGTATCTTAACTCGGGTAGAACCATTTCGCCTAGGGGGATCCAACTCATAGTTCTGAGTAAAAATACTCTTCGCTCAGGATGTTTTATGTAGATTAACTCGAGTAGAACAATTTCGCCTAGAGGAATTCAACACTTTATCAGTAATATAGGGTGCCAACCCCTGGTTACCTTTTTCTCCAGTAATACAGGGTACCAACCTCTTGTTACATTCTTCTCCAGTAATACAGGGTGCCAACCCCTGGTTACATTCTTCTCCAGCAATACAGGGTGCCAACCCCTGGTTACATTTCTTTCCAGTAATACGGGGTACCAACCCCTAGTTACATTCTTCTCCAGTAATACAGGGTACCAACCCCTGGTTACATTCCTTTTAAGTAATACACGGTACCAACCCCTGGTTACATTCTTCCCCAGTAATACAGGGTGCCAACCCTTGGTTACATTTCTCCCCAGTAATATAGGGTGCCAACCCCTAGTTACATTTCCTTCCAGTAATACGGGGTACCAACCCCTGGTTACATTCTTCTCCAGTAATACAGGGTGCCAACCCCTGGTTACATTTCTTTCCAGTAATACGGGGTACCAACCCCTGGTTACATTCTTCTCCAGTAATACAGGGTGCCAACCCCTGGTTACATTTCTTTCCAGTAATACGGGGTACCAACCCCTGGTTACATTCTTCTCTAGTAATATAGGGTACCAACCCCTGGTTACATTCCTTTTAAGTAATACAGGGTATCGACCCCTGGTTACATTCTTCCCCAGTAATACAGGGTTCCAACCCCTGGTTACATTTCTCTCCAGTAATACAGGGTGCCAACCCCTGGTTACATTTCCTTCCAGTAATACGGGGTACCAACCCCTGGTTACATTCTTCTCCAGTAATACAGGGTACCAACCCCTGGTTACATTCCTTTTAAGTAATACAGGGTACCGACCCCTGGTTACATTCTTCCCCAGTAATACAGGGAGCCAACCCCTGGTTACATTTCTCTCCAGTAATACAGGGTGCCAACCCCTTGTTACATTTCCTTCCAGTAATATTGGGTACCAACCCCTGGTTACATTCTTCTCCAATAATACAGGGTACCAACCCCTGGTTACATTCTTCTCCAGTAATAGAGGGTACCAACCCCTGGTTTCGTTCTTCTCTAGTAATACAGGGTGCCAACCGCTGGTTACATTTCCTTTCCAGTAATACAGGGTACCAACCCCTGGTTACATTCTTTTCCAGTAATACATGGTACCAACCCCTGGTTACATTCTTCTCCAGTAATACAGGGTACCAACCCTTGGTTACATTTTTCTCCAGTAATACAGGGTACCAACCCCTAGTTACGTTCTTCTCCAATAATACAGGGTGCCAACCCCTGGTTACATTTTCTTTCCAGTAATATAGGGTACCAACCCCTGATTACATTCTTTTCCAGTAATACATGGCACCAACCCCTGGTTACATTCCTCTCCAATAATACAAGGTACCAACCCATGGTTACATTCATCCTTAGTGATACAGAGCGCCAACCCCTGATTACATCTCTTTCCAGTAATACAGGGTACCAACCCCTGGTTGCATTCATCCTTAGTGATACAGAGCGCCAACTCTTGGTTACATTCCTTTCCAGTAATACAGGGTACCAACCCCTGGTTACATTCCTTTTCAATAATACAGGGTACCCACCCCTGGTTACCTATCCTCTTGGTAACGTAGGGTACACAGTCCCTCGTTACAAAATTTTATCTCTTTTAGCTAGTTTATACTACTGTTTTTGTGTGCCTTTCAAAAAAAATTAGATAGTTCATAGATTTCCCTGATAACTCACAAAATTCCCTAGTCCAAACTGGGGCAGAAAAATTTTGTTCGTTTTGTTCGTCTTTGATGGCTTTTCAGGCCCCACCGTAGAGCATAGGTGACGGTTAAAGCTTGCGGTTTCAGTTTCTCATCAGAAGAAAGAAGTCTTTCGATCACAAGATAATTGGAGTTAGCATTGATAATGTGTCAACAATCTAGCTTCTCAAATTTCCTTTTCCCAAATTCTGATCGGAAATCAAGCAATCAAGAATGAGCCATAGTCTTTTCTTCAAAGAGCATCAAGATCCAATCTAAGGTCAACACAAGTGAGCAGGTCAAGAATCAAGATTTGACTCCAGAAGACACATAGATAGGAATTTTGTAACTCTTAGCTTGCAACAATATGTAGTTCCCTTCTTCTTTTGATGTAAGTAGCAAGTAACAGTAACAGCGACAGCAACAACAACAGCAGTCTTAAATCTTGTGTCCGGTAGTCCCATCTACTAAAGTTTTCCAGAACTACACTGACTTGATTCCTTTATAGCCAAGGATATGTAGGCAACCTCGGAAGCAAGGTTCGGTCACCATGTTTCAAAAACTGATTCCATTGGAGTGATATTTGAGCAAACATTTTCCATGGCATTCACTTTTCTTTGCACGAAAACTCTTCATGTTCTCGAGCAAAGAGGGGCAGCTGTGAATACCTAATTTTTGCACTATTTTAACATCTCCTACATTCATTAGTGTTTTGTTATTTTAATAGTTTTTCTCAATTTTTGTGTCTTTAATAAATTTGTTTGTTTGGTTAAGTTTAGTTTAATAAGTAGGATTAAGAAAGTAATTGGGCTAAATTTGAAAGATGAAGTGGTTAAGAGTGTAAGACAATGGGCTGTCATGAGAGGATTTAAAACGACGTAGTTTCAGACAAAACTACGTCGTTTTGGTTAAGTAAATGAAAATCAATCATGACCATTAATTCCATCTTAATCAAATGTTCAACATGTATCCCTAAGTAAAATATAAAAGCTAAAAATCAGATTTTTTCCTATTTTTTCAAACCCTAATACCCCCTTCTGTCTTCTCTCTCTCATTCCCTCTCCCCTTGCTCCGCCTGCCGCCGCCCGCCGAAAATCGCCACCGACGGCATCCGAACACCCTCAGAATTTCACCATTCCATCATCTCCCTCTCCTATTTCCATATCTCCAAACAAAATCCTTTAAATCCCTCTCAATCTCCGCAAATCTACCAAAATTCGAAACCCTAGCTCACTTTATTTTGTAAATTCGTCGAGTTTTAGATCTCTCCTTCATATAATACTCGCATAGGCGTGTAAATCTCCGCAAGATCTCTCATCCTATGTTGGTTTAACCCTAAAACTCCGACCAAAATCCGGCCAGATTCCGGCAACCATCGCCACCGCCGCGACCACGCAAGACAATCACTAGCCCCTCATTTTCAGTCTATTCCCGACCAAAAAACGCCCGTTTTGCTCTAGCACAATGCTAGAATTCATTGGTTTCAGCGTGTGCTAGAAAGAAACGCCTGTTTCAAGGTCGGGCAGTCACGTCTCGTCGTCCTTGGCATCTCATCGCTACTTGAATTGGCGTCCATTCCTTTTGTGCGGTATAGCTCTACTTCCATCTTCTTTTCTTTTTCTGTTTTTGTTTGCCATTAGGCTTAGGTTTCATTTAATTTCTCCGCTCGTTCTTCTTTGTCGTTTCTAATTCGCTTGATCGTATATGTATTTCTGTACTAGTTATACTAATTAGTCGTCTATCCTTAGGTTGTTTGGCTTAAACTTTGTTTAGTCGTTTTAAGTGTAGTTACGTGTGAGTACGTTAGATTAGTATATGTTACTCATGTTTTTTTTCTCCAGATAGTATAGTCTATGATTAGGTTAGACTAAATAATATTTGGTTTTATTTAAACTAATGTTTAGTCTTTTAAGTCAAGTATATTCAATGTTTAGTCTAGTCTCGTTGTTGCGTTTTTCGTATTAAATTGTTTGCTTAGCCGTAAAAAAAAAAAGCAATCATTCTGTTTGTGATTAGGTTTAAGTTCTGATTTTCAGATTTAGATTTCTAGTTGTCTATGTTTAAGCTAATTAGTGTAAGACCTTAACTACATGTTTTGTTTGTTTATAGTCATTGGTTTCTTTGTTATTTTAACGGTTCGATTCTAGTTATCTGATTTTGCACCTTCTAGTTTGAAGCAATAGTTTAGTTTGATATTGGTTTGTGAGGATAGTAGAAGATACTTGTGTGTAGGACCTTTGTTTGGTTGTTTTTACTATTCGGGGACTATTTTGGAGTATAATACACCAAATTTCTGTCCACAGTTGGTAAGAAAAATTGTTCATTGGGCAGAGTTTTGGTTTTGGAAAGATTTTTGGTCAAAATCCATCATTTTGGACAGATTTTTGGCCAAACAAAATCTGTCCCAAGGTCCTTCCTCCCCCTATAAAAAAGAACTTTTTTTCTCATTTAAAAAAGGGCTGGACTCTAAAAAAGACACATCTTTTACACATTGTTCAAAACTTCTTTTTACACATCTGAGAGAGTAAGATATCGGTTAAACACTCTTAGTAAGCTGCAAAACCTGAGAGTTGTTTGAACGGTTTTTTATTTCTGGAAAGACTTTGCAAGGATACTTAAGTGCTTGAAGCCAATCTTGGTTTCTTTCTCTCTCAAGCTGTTGAGTTTTTGGTCAAGTTTCTGGTTCACTTTGGTTTAAATTGTTGTTTGATCCTGCTGTTGCACTGTTGTTGCGTTGTTGTGCTATTTGTTTGCTGAAATTTAGTCCCTCCATTGCTACTCTTTTCTTTCTGTTCATCAGGTAATTTTCTCAACTAATTTACTCAATTGTTGTACTACTGTTGGGTCAAGAGTGAATGGAAAGGAAGTGTTTTGAATCCTTTTAGAGTATTTTATTCTTGAAAGCATTATGTTTGTATATAATCTGGTTCCCTTTTAAGTATCAAGCATTATGTTTGTGTATAATCCTCTTCCCTTTTTAAGTATCAAGCATGTACAAGAGTGCTAAGTTTTGTTTTTTTTCGTTAGTCAATGACTCGTCTAGATGACGTTCTAATTTATGATTCTTCTGTATTAGGCATTGCTTTTTACCTTCAATAGTGTAAATCTTGAATGAAGATTATGGAAAGTCCTTTCCATATAATGCTTCTGTTGTTTAGAATGTTGTAGGTAGAGTTTATGTTGGTCTCTTAATGAAAATGCTCTTAGTGACAAAATCTTGAAGCATGTTAGTGTCGTTTTAATATATCTTTCTCTTTTCTTAGTTATGAGCTCATATAACTGTTCTTAGAAGTTTGTTTTGTGCAATTATTACATGAGTTAATGGTTTTCCTTGGTTACGTATGGTTTCAAAAAGAAAAACTTAGTTCGAACAGAATGTCAAAAAGGTGTACGATTTTTTTTTAAAATAGAAAAACTCAAGATGTGTTAAATAGAAGACTTGAGTTAAATAGAAATTTAGTTTTGTTCTCTATTTTAAGAAAATATTTAGTAGAAAATCAATTTTTTTTTTAGATTGCCAAATTTATTTAAAAACAATTAGTAAGTGATCCAATGTTGGTGTAACATATATATATATATGTATATATATAATTTAGGTAATTCTGCTAGGCCAATTGTATTGTGAACCAAATCCATAAGCATAAGGTGGCTTAATGCCTTGAAAAGACAATCAAAAAATGACCCAAACCTTCAGGCGCCGATTCTTTTTATTATCTCCAACAACAATAAGATTTTCTTAGTAATTAAAATATCTTAGTAACTTCACCACTCATAATTGTTTTTCTTAATAATATTTAAGCGATAGGCAATTCGTAGCACGCTTTAAGATCACGGAGTCGCTTGCGTAGCGTGATGTTTAAACATTAAATAAATTAATTCAACAATGTCATACCATATTTGTTAGTTTTTTAGTTAACTTTTAATTTAATTAATCTTCTGCTAAAATCACGGATTCGCTTGCGTAGAGCGATAATTGATATTTAGTTAATTCCTTTAAATGTAATAACTTTTTCAGAAGTAATAATATACTGATAATCCTTGTCAGAACTGCGGATTTGCTTGCGTAGCGCGGTTATGATAAAAGTCAATGAATTTCGTCTCGATCACGCATTTGCTTGTGTAGTGTGATTATGACATCCTATTATATTCTCTAATTTCCTAATAATCAAGAAATAAAAGCGGGTAGGTAAAACATGAAAATTATATAAATCACAGTTTGTCCAAAATTAATTCAAGTCAAGTTTTAAGTCAATAAAGCGACCGTGCTAGAACCACGGGACTCGGGGAATGCCTCACACCTTCTCCCCGGTCAACAGAATTCCTTACCCGAACTTTGTTTTCGCGGACCGATAAAAATAGAGTCAAACCTTCCTTTGACTAGGGATTCAAATAAAAGGTGACTTGGAACACCAAAAAATCAATTCCAAGTGACGACTCTGTAAACAAAATAATCCCTATTCAAATTTGTCACTTTAATTGGAAAAATTCTTTAACCTATAATCCATAACACACATCTTTTTGGGGGGTAGAAAAAGGGGTGTGACAGAGTACGCAACCGTGACTTTCACGGGACTCGGGGAATGCCTAAAACCTTCTCCCCGAGTCAAATGAACCCCCTTATCCGAATCTCTGGTGCGGACTTAGTTTGGAGTCCAAAGTATTTTAAAAGGAAAAATTATTTTTTAAACAGTGACCTAACACACCGAAATCAAATGTCAGGTGGCGACTCTGAGTTAATCCTTTTGAACACAATTTCTTTGTCACTTTCTAAATTGAAAACCCTTTTTGAACTTTACAAAATCTTTTTATTTATTTTAAGAGGGTTTAGTGAAGTTTGGTTGGAAAAAAGGGGTGTGACATAAAGTATAAACAATGCTAAATAGCATACACCCAATCAATAACAAGCATTAATATTAAATATCTATAAGTATTACAAACTAGGGTTGGATCACAACCCTAGATAAATTCTAGCTACTCATACTCAAAGTCATAGAAAATTGAAATGAAGAAGTGATTGAAGACATTAATATAAGATTAAAGAGTGAAGTAATGAGTCTTCTCTAATTATAGTCACCAGTTTTTCAAAAATTATAAGTCTAACCGCTACCAGCTGCTACACTATAAAAGTTGCCCTAAAAATGTGTTTCTTATTTATTTATAGTGCTCTGAAATTCGCTCACAAAAATGCCCTTCGTGATGTTCTGCGGAGGCACAATTTGCATGCGGGCCGCACTTTCTTCTGTTGCTCTTGCAATAGGAGAGATTATACAGTCGCACAATTTGGCTTCGTACTGGGCTTTAAGGAGCCTTCAGATTTGGTCCTTTGCAACTTCTCTATTCTTTCCAAGCTTGTCATTGCGGACAACTTTTGCGGCCACACCAATTTGATGTGTGGACCGCGCTGCTGCTAAACTCTTCTGAAGCTTCAGAGGTAAATCTGCGGTTGTACTTGTATTTCTGCGTGCCGCATCTCCATCTACGGTCGCAGAATAAGTTCTGCAGACCGCACACTTTTTTGCACTACTCCTCTTTGCCTAGTTCAACCAGGACATCTCCTTTTTGAGTTAGATTCCTTCATTGAGCTCACATCCACCAGCATGCCTGCAATTCACACAATTTTATTAGATTCAGAAACAAAAATCACTACATTCGAACTAAAAATTAAAGCAAGAAGGGACTAATAAGTGGTTAAAATCCACACGTATAATCAGTCGAGACTCGAGATGAATTAGTCCCTCAAGGAATAAATGTATGGCCATAACTCCTTGAAAGAGCTGATAGAATAACAGTTCTCACTTGGTCAATATTGTGTCGTATTACTATCCATCTTATATGATCAAACCTATTGATCAAGGAGCTCGGGAATGAAGCAAAAGAAAGACGAGTTGAGCACGGATGTAAGTCAATTTTGGCAAGAAAAGGAAGCAAACTATTATTCGACGTATGGTAGAATAACTATT
Organism: Nicotiana undulata; assembly: GCA_005239495.1. Taxonomy (NCBI): domain Eukaryota; kingdom Viridiplantae; phylum Streptophyta; class Magnoliopsida; order Solanales; family Solanaceae; genus Nicotiana; species Nicotiana undulata. The sequence goes on along the minus strand of ML273852.1, from coordinate 13,169 downwards.
TTCAAAGCCTAAGCAGAAAAGAAAAACTCATAATGTTAATCATCTAAGAACTTTTTTTCGTGTTTTGGTTACTTAGATTTTATTAAAGCTAACATTTAACCATTCTAGGACCTAGAGTCCATATTCCTGTTACAAATAAAAAGAAAAAAAGAAATACAAAAGATAGGGTTCCCAATAGCTAAATGCTTCGCCATTGACGTTAAAGGTTAGAGGCCGTTTTTCTTGTAGCGCGCGATACCCTATAACTTTTCTAGAAGCATGTTTTACCTCATAATCGACAGTTGTTTCCAACAAATCGTAGAGGTGAATGTCAATACATAATGCATGCATGTTTGGACCGATGTATAAAATGAATGATCCGAAACAAGAAAATAAACATAGCTAACATGTTATGAGTATAATAATTGAAGCAAATAAGTGAAATGACACATTTCAACGTAGAGACAATTATATATAGATAGCTCCTATGGAAGTACGTACACTCGCAATGGGAGAATAAAAGAATATTACTTTCACTTGCATGATATATAACCCTATGGTCAAGGGCAAAGCTACTGTTCAACTTAAGGGCTTGATAGAATCTAATAATTTTGGCCTAGATCTTGTATTTGGATTAAAAAATTTATTTAATAGGTATAAATAATCCAGTATTTTTGTTCTAGAATTTAGAACAAATAAACACAAAATCCTGGCTCCGCCTCTATGATTCATTATTCTCCAAATTCTAAGTCGTATCGAAAGCAAAATGGCAGTCATTTCATTTGTGTTTTTGGGGTTAACATCACCATAAAAGCCTAAAAAATAGGTTGATTCGAGTGATCACTACCAACCCCTCTTCCTTTTATAAAAAAGCCCTTGTTTACGCTATTATGCTTAATGTCCTTGCAAAGAACTTGAAATATTTCACAAAATTTTCAACCATTACGATGTGGCTTCCACTTTCATGGATGATTAAATCATATTGCACTTTCGATGGTAATGAGAAAACTCAAACGACATATAGCTCCAGTAAAGGGCCGATTCAATGATGTTGGTGGCCGGAAGCCAAACTTCAATAAGAGGCTTTAAATTTATCTTAAAAATGTTAAATGCTAAACTAAATTTTTGTAACTGATTTCTTCAAATAATTCTTTTGTCACTTTATGATATAGCTAATCTATTTTAAAAAAAATTTAGACAATGTTGATCCTAGGTAAAATTTTGTTAATTTTAATTTTGAAAAACTTTTTTCCATTGTGGTGATTGTTATAAAAATTGTTAACGTTATTCTATAAGCAATATAGGCATTTGAAAGTAATTAATATTCATCTGGTTGGATACATCAGTAAAAGTATTATCTTTTACTCGTACTATTTTTTTTAATATGTTAAGTTGAAAAATAAGTCTACGCTATCAATATTAACATGACTATTACGTTTTAAAGAACATTCAGCGTTTATTTAATTTTAGCCGCAAAAATAATAAAAATTAAAACAATAAAATTTGATTCAAGAAGTTAATCTTCATGTCACAATTGATTTGACGCTCCTTAGCAATGCTTAAAACGTAGAGGAAAAACAAAGAAGAGACTCGATAAGAAGATGTTTTCGGTTCTTGGCTCTAGATTTTAAGAATGGTACTCACAAAATCTGGATACAGAGAATATGAAAGTGTAATACCAATTCTTTGAAGAGAAATCTAGAAAGTATTTTATAAAAGTGCGTCCATTGATGAAGTTAGTGGTCAAAGTGTAAATAAGGCAAGAAAATATTTGGCATTAGAGTGATTCCCATAAAGATATATTTAGCTACAGAAAGATTCTTTTTTCCAAGTTATGTTAAATAGTTCCACATAATTGTACTTCTCCTTTAATAGTTAAGTAGTAATTTTTAAGGAAAATTAAGGCTAGAAACTAACATGTGCAGTACTACAATTGTAAACCTACTAATAAAAAATTGGGCCCCAAAATATAAGGGGCCTAAAGCATTCGCTTGAGTTGCTTTACCCTTAAGCCACCAAAAGTTAGTCGACTCGGAAAATATCCACTTAATCTTCCAACATGCTCAAGAATCGAGAGCCCCCCAATAGCTTATAGGAAAATGATAGATCTGGTCAAAAAAAATCAAGGCATAACGGACTCTCCGCTCCTAATCACTAAGAAGTGTTATTGTATCCTCCCACGCGCCAAGTTAACTTTCTGTAAATAAAATGATACTACTATATACACAACTTAAACTTGATCAACAGACTTTCAGGACAATTTCCAAGTCCATTCATTTTGAAAGAGAGAGTACAATGATTTTTCATCCTCCATAATGGGAAATCTCCCACTACATATCGGTCATTCTCTCTGATATGATTAAGTATATGTAATTTTCAATTGTTTGAGACCGGCATTTCATCTAACTTTTGGGAGAACTGGTTGAACACCACTTAAATTTTGACGTTCATTTTTTTTGCTTTTCACTCAGTGTTTGGTATGTTTTTGGGGCCTGACTAACTCGGATTCTTGCTGGAAAGTCTCGGGATAAAGCGCTCCCTACCAAATATAATTTTATAACCAAGACTCGAACCCGAAATATCTAGTTAAGGATGGAGGAATAATACTAACCTTTCTACCGTAACCTTTAGTGATTTTAAGTCCAAATGTTTTATGGCTATCAAGATTTAATCTGCAATAAGCGTCATTGATGAGCGCGTAACTTGTACGTGGGGTGTGTAGTAGCTGCAATATCCAGCTTTACTTTGTAAGAAGGATCAATGTGACATTTCTACGATAATAGAAAAGAAAACTTAGTTAGAAAAGGCCAGACAGACATTATTAGAGTAGTCTTCATTTTGAGTTTAACTTCTATATACACTGATTATGCCTATAAATTTTTTTTTTTTTTTACATTATCATATGAGTAACTTGCAACAACAAATTGTATATAGTATACCAACATTGGTAATGTCGAAGATAAGACAAATAACTTGGAATCACCCGACGGGTCCAGGATTTAAATTCTATGAGTTCAATCTTTAAGGTTTTTAGAATTAAACATATTATATTTTAAAACTATATATGGGTTCAATGTTTATTATTTATTATAATTTTAGTAAATTCTTACACATAAATTTATGTTGCGCGTTGAAAGTTATGAGTTTTAATTGAACCGGTACCTAAAGGTACATCAGCCCCTGAGCAATAGTACTGGATGTAGCAACTAAGTAACATGTTCAACCAACACTTTCGATATGTAGCATAGTAAACCTAAAAGGTTGATCAATCAAATTTAAATCTTGAATCCGTCTTCGGCAAAAATTATCCATCCATATTGAAATCATTCAATCCAACAATGGTAGCATGTGCAGCAGTATCCTTTTAATTTGGGAAAATGTTGTTCAAATTATAGGACCCAACCATTTTTGTCCCCACAAAGGTATAATTCTGTTACAATAAGACATCTTTCATATTCTAAAATTCAACCTTATCAATCAAATCCAATGCCAATTAAGTGGAATCTTCAACTTATAGCAGAATGGTTCAGCTTGCACCCTTGTCAACTCAATGTTGGGATCAGTACCCTATAGGCTATAAAGAAGCTAAGATTAATTATGTGATAGTACTGAACCTAAGCTGCATAACCAATGACCAGTACCCAAATAGCATTTGAAATCTTGAAAAAAAAAAAACATACTTTCACAAGACATAAAGGTGAAAATATATATGGTTATGCCTAATTCTTCTTTTTCACACAATACTTTTATATACTGATCGCATTCTTAAAAACTGTTATCGTATTCGTGTCACATTCTTCAAAAATTTAAGTTATAACTGATGTTAAGTATTTCCTTCGTTCCATAATAAATGCTAACTTTTTGGCATCTTCACTTTGGTCCAAAATAAGTACTTCCTCTGTTCCAGTTTATGTGAACTTATTTCTTTTTTGGTTCGTTCCATAAAGAATGACTCTTTTTCTAAATTTGGTAACAATTTTGCTTAAACTTACAATTCTACCCTAATGAAAAGATTTTATAACCACACAAATACTTTGAGCCCCTTTTTGACTTGTTTAGAACCACAAATTTCAAAAGTCTTCATTTTTTCTTAAATTATGTGTTCAGTCAAACAGATTCACATAAATTGGAACGGAGGGAGCATCCTTTTTATTTTTTAAAAATTTGCTATTATTTACATATCCAGCGTGTCAAGTTAACAATATGCAAATTTTATTTAAAGATAATTTAGTCAAAATACCTATTTTTCTCTAGGAGTTAGTATTTTCTTAAAGTGTGTGACCAAGGCTAAAACGTCACTTATTATAGACGGGTGGGAGTAGTAACCAATAAACCATAACTATTTAAAAGCCAACAACAATAATTGATCATTCAACTTAATTAATAAACTAAAATCGTGTTAAATTAGATTAAAATTATTAGTTATTTTTCAACAAGAAATGTGGTCATTCGCACCCCGAATTCAAAATTTTCTGAGACGACGAATACAACCTCTAGATCCGGACTCGTGCTAGATACCCGCACCCGTATCCAAACAACACATAAGTTATGTAGTTTCATATTGATAAGTCACTAGATACTTGTCTAGCTAGTTGCCTACTTATAAAATGCTGGACCATGATCATTTTCCACAAGCTGTGGAATCAAAACAATGGTGCAAAATCACAAGGGAATGGAGAAGGGAGGATCTTTTATAAGGGATGAAAATGAGCCAAGAGACACTTACAAAATTGCATACATAATCCATTTCTTGCTTGGTGCAGGCAATTTGCTGCCTTGGAATGCCTTTATTACAGCAGTTGATTATTTTGGCTATCGCTATCCAACCAAACATATTGAAAAGGTTTTCTCTGTTGCATATATGACTTCCTCCGTCTTGATTCTTGTATTGATGTTGAGTTGGACCAAATGGAACCAAACAATGAGCCTTAGATCGAGACTGAATCTTGGGTTTTCTATGTTTGTTCTTTCTTTAATGGTGACTCCAATTATAGACTGGACTAATTGGCACCAAAAGGGTACAAGTTTGGAATCAAATTCAGCCTATTTTGTAATTGTTGCATCAGTTGTTATATGTGGTTTAGCTGATGGTTTAATTGGAGGAAGCTTGGTTGGTTCTGCTGGTAAGCTACCAAAACAATACATGCAGGCAATTTTTGCTGGAACTGCTTCTTCAGGTACAAGTCCTATGAAATTCATTACAAAAATTGACATATATATTAGCTCAAGCTTAAATCTTGAATTTGACATTTTCTTTTTTGAACGCATCTTCTGTTACACTTTGAAGTCATTCATATCATTGTCACTAGCAAATCGTCTCGTATTTGCGCTTGATCCTAATGGAGCTCTAACCTGAAGTATAACATAGGGTAATTTTAAACTATCGTCAAAAGAAGCTAGGAGGGGTAAATTTGAACCTTTTCCCCAAGTCTTTTGACATGTGGAATCCACCTTGTCTATGTTGAAGCCTAGGAAATATATGAGACAATTTGCACAAATTATAGCTCAAGCTTAAATCTTGAATTTGCTTTTTTGCTCTAGGAAAAGGGTAAAACTACCCCTCCGCTTTATGAAATATCTTGGTTTTCTTCTCTATATTCATATTCTTGTCATTAGTAAATTGTCTCGTATTTGCGTTTGACCCTAGCGGAGCTCCAACATGAAGTAACATGGAGGGTATTTTCAACCATAGTCAAAATAAGGTGGATACTTGGACCTTTTAGTATTTTGACATGTGGAATCCACCCCATCCACGTTGGAAGCCCGTATCTAAAAAATATATGAAATAAGTTTCTAGCAGCAAGGATATGAATGACCCTAAACTATAATATAGATGATAAAATTAAGATTTTTGTATTACAGGAGTAAATTTAATACATTTTAGCGCTTGATCCGAACAGAGTTCCTACCTGCTGTATAATGGAGGGTAATTTCAAATCATAGTCAAAAGAAAAAGAATAAATCTGAACCTTTTTCCCGAAATATTTTGACATGTGGAATTCATCCGGTCCACACTAGAGCCCCGTTAAGTCTAGGAAATATATGAGACAATTTGCTAGCGGCAAGGATATAAATGATCACCAAGCATAACAGATGGTAAAATTAAGATATTTCATATATTAGAGGAGTAAATGTTGGGCCTTTTTACTTTTCTTTTTGTATCTTGAACTTGATTATTTTGCTTAATCAATGTTTTTTGTCCAAATGCCAACAGGTGTTTTAATTTCCATATTAAGGATTATAACAAAGGTGTCACTCCCACATACTCCACAGGGTCTCAAGACAAGTGCTCATTTGTATTTCATAATCGGCACAATAATTTTGATAGGTTGCATTATCTGTTGCAACATGTTATATAAGCTGCCAGTAATGCAGCAACATGTTCAAGATAATAGCTTACCATGCTCAAGACATAAATTCCAGGATATGGCAAGAAGTATAAGATGGCCAGCATTTGGTATTTTCTCGATTTATACGGTTACTTTGTCCATTTTTCCAGGGTTCTTGGCTGAAAACCTTGAATCAAAGTTGCTCAAAGATTGGTATCCCATTTTGTTGATTACAGTTTACAACGTTTCAGATTTCGCTGGGAAATCTTTCACTGCAGTATATGTTCTCAAAAGCATTGGAAAGGCTACTTGGTTTTGTATTGCTAGGCTAATTTTCTACCCTTTGTTTACTGCATGTCTACATGGTCCTAAATGGTTAAAAAATGAAGTACTAATTGTTTTTTTAACGACGATGCTCGGGTTGACCAATGGGTACTTGACAAGTGTCATTATGATTCTTGCTCCTAAGTCAGTTCCAACTTCTGAAGCTGAAATAGCTGCAATTGTTATGGCTGTTTCATTAGGGATGGGATTAGTGACTGGTTCTGTTCTTGGTTGGTTCTGGATTATTTGAATTAAATTATTAGCCATTTAGGCAGGGCTTATTTGTAGCAATAAGTAGAATCATAACTTATAATTCAGAAATCTTTTGTTCTGAACATTGTATTTATGCTAAAAAAAATTGTGAAATGCATTGTGTTCATCATCCTGATTTTAGCATTTTGTGATGCAGAAAACAATATAAGTTCTGAATCAGATTCCCAAAAAAAGTTATTAATTGATGCATTGCATTCGAAAATCATGCTTATAAATTGAGACTAACCACAAGAAGATGTCAAATATAAAGAGCAATATTAACATCAACTCATCTTGCATAGTTGGCAGCATTTTCATTTGTAGTCTCAAAAAATTAACTAATTTTCCGCCCATTCAAGAACCTGAAGTTGTGAGGACCAGAGCTAATACGGAAGTCAAGCTGCCTCTTATCTCGCTGGCTGTTGCATCCATTTCCAAAAGTGATCAACTTATATAAACTACCTGTTTAAATATTTTTTACAATATCAGTGTAATTTAATCGAACTCAACAGGTAACTAATTCCACTTGTCATGATTCCTTTAGCTATCTTTTAGGTGACTTGATTGTGTAGTGCTGAAATACTGTTAAGACTCGAGAGGATTGTAACAAACGATGAGGATGTTTGGATTGGCTTATTTTAAGTGTTTATTGGTTTTTAAGTACTTTTCTAGTTTTTGTATATTTGGCAATGATAAAAAATGTTTTAAAATACTTATTTTTAGGCATGAAACGTACAAAAACAAGTCAAAAGTCAAAAGTTGGTTATTACCAACTTATGACTTTTGGCTTTTAGCTTATAAGTTACTCCCTCTGTTCACTTTTACTTGTGTACTATACTAAATCAAGAGAAAGATAATCTTTTTGTTCCCTATTTTTTCTTTATCATTAACTACTCATTCCCAAGACTTTTGGAAATGTTATCGCTATTATTGGTAAAATTGTAAAATACTTATTTCATTTATTGTTTCTTAAGGGGTGCTAAGAGTCCAAAGTGGACAACTAAAAGTGAACAGAGGAAATACTTTTTTAAAGCCAATACCATTACCATCTATGTCATCAAGACACCCATAGATGGTTGCAGTAGCGGATGTAGCATACTAGTTATCAGTTCAACTGAATCCAGCATTTTTTGCATGGAATATAAATGTATATGTAAGGAATACTTAAATTGTACTAACAAAGATCCAATATTAAACCTGTAATTTTGGAAGTAGAATGAGCTTTGAGCTGAGAATATTAAGGTTGAATCGATCAAGTTTAAATCTTCAATCCGCGTCCGGTCATGGTTGCAATTCATGGAGCAATATGTCATGCAAATTATTGAAACAAAGGGCATCTTAGTTTTGCAGCTATACGCGGTTCTTTAAAGAATAAAGACAGAATGACAAGATTAAAGCCGAACTCTATTCTAGTCTTGTTAGAAATAGTACAATTTATTTGAATGGTCATTGTTTCATTATCTATTCCATCTCTGGCTACCTAGTGATCATTTGGATATTCGTTTCTGGTACTTACTTCTATGCCTATATTTCTAAGATTATTAGAGCAATGACAATATTGACTGCAATATCAGTGTCTTTACAGTACAATAACGTAACGTGCCAAAGTTAATAGGTGTGGAATAATTTTTATACTGCTCTCATATCACACTAGGATTTCTTGATATTGCGTGTCTCGCTTGTGGATGAGCTCAAAGGTCAATCTATATATTAATTGTGTCGTGTTCATCATTTGGGCTGAATAGTTCTATATTGATGTAAATGGTTGGGTTTTATGTTTTTTATATTTATATTTATTGGCTTCAAAAATTGTGAGCCACGTCATTAAATTGTTACCGGAAATACACTTTTTAGATAAGGGTATATTTGATGTGATATATACCAATAAAAAAATGAGAGCCTCAACTAATTTTATTTTTACAACTACACTATAAACTTTGCAGCTATTTTAAAGTGGAATTATTGTTTGACCAAAAATGGATTAATCCTTGATTAAACTAATTAATAATTTATCAAGATGGGACAATCCTAATTAAAGCTAATAGTTCTAGATATGTAATGACTAATGAGTGATGTGAATAACAGTATACTCGAAATGAGAAATGGAAAGTGAATGTGATCAGATGCTACGCTAGGTAGATAGAACAAGCAATAAATAACATAAAATGATAATAATTGTAAATAGAGGGAAGATTCACCCTATATTGAAGAGGGTGAAGGACCTGATAATGATGAATAACACGAGTGAGATAGAATATTATGCACTTTCTTGGATCTGTTGGAAAACACAAAAGAATTGTTCACCAACAGGATGAATCTTAGTGAAAAGTGATTCTTTGTATTATCGTATGAGAGTTTATCTTTTTACAAGTTTTCTTATCATATGGAATCTTATATGCCTTTTTTCCCCATCTTTCTTTCTATTTACATGAGATATTCCCTAGAAATCCTAAAATACAAACAGAGAGAATATTCAATGAAATATTTCCTTTGTGGGTCTGTCACGACCCAACTTACCCTCCGGATGGTATCGTGACGGCACCTAGTCTCTACGACTAGGTAAACCTAAATTTGCGGAAAAATATAGACAATAAAATAGAGACAGAAAGAAAACACAAGTAGACATAACATAGCCGCTAGGCATGTACAAATATAATTTCCCAAAATCCGGAATGTCACATTTACTCACAAGCTCTATATCATAAATATATCTATACAATGAAGAAACAGAATACATAAGATGTCTCTGTCTAAACTGGAATAGAAGGTGACTCATAGGATTCTGCGGACGCGGCAGAGTTACCTTGCGGTCTCCTCGAAGCAGTTACTCGACCCCTAGTCACGGAACTGAGTACTGGTACCTGGATCTGCACACGAAAAATATGTGCAGAAAAGGGCATGAGTACACCACAATTGGTACCCAGTAAGTGTCAAGCCTAACCTCAGTCAAGTAGTGACGAGGTCAGGTTAAGGCTCTATTGGATTTTATAAGTAAAACACTTTAAAATAGTACGGAAGGATATAAATTCTAAGGTAAGCAATAAAAATGAATAATCCAAAAATAAAACAGCAACAGAGAGCCCTTGGCTCACCACAACGTATCACACAGTGGAATCTCCCGGGATACGTCCCATAGTTCCAAATATAAAGATGCAGTACAGGGGGAAAGCTCCCGGAATACGTCTGTAGTCCTAATTCAAATATGCAGTACATGGGGAACTCCCGTAATACGTCCATAGTCCCAATTTAAATATGCAGTACAGGAGGAAAGCTCCCGGAATACGTCTGTAGTCCCAATTTAAATATGCAATGCGAATGAATGCCGGATAAGGTTTATTTAAAAAGTTCAGGAAAAAGAGTCACGGGCAAGAAAAGGATAAGACTAACTAACAGGGTGCACATAGTATCAAATAGGTAATTTAGGTAAAACAGGTAGACATGCTCCTTCCTAATATAAACTACACAAATAGCACATTAAACAGTAAAATAAGAGTGAAATGATTAGTGGCATGGAAAGAAAAATGGGATTCTAGCAACAATGGCCCATGTACGTACTCGTCACCTCACGTACACGGCGCCCATACAACAAATAGTATCAAAACAACCTAGGGAGAAGTCCCCAACACAGAGTTAGGCAAGCCACTTACCTCGACTGCTCTACTCAACTCGAAACCATGTTCTTGCCACGAGTACCCGACTCTGAATGACCCAAATATATTAAATTCAATTGCATAATGTAAATATCACTTTATGAAATCAATCTAGCTAATTAGTTCGAAGCTAATACGCGAAATTAGGAAAATTGCCTAAAACGTCCCCCGGGCCCACGTCTCATAATCGGGTAAATATTATAAATTACGGACACTCATTCACTCACGAGTCTAACCATACAAGAATTACTCAAATCAGATACCAAAATCTCAATCAAAACTCACAAACTTGGCCTAAGAACTTTATCCAACTTTTCCCCAATTTTCCACCAAAATTTCAAAATTAAAGGATGGATTTAAGTGTATAATCATGGAAATTAGTCTAAATCGAGTAGGAATCACTTACCTGAATTTCCCAGGTGAAATTCTCTCCAAAAATTGTACTTTCCCGAGCTCTCAAGTTCAAAATATGAATTATTGCTTAAACCCTCGAATCTTAGTCTTAACAGCACAGTGATCCCGAACCTGCGGAAAATACATCGCAGGTGCGAAAGCTTACTAAATGGATTGGGGCCGCACCTGCGGTCACTGGGCCGCATCTGCGGCTCCGCACCTGTGGAACCCAGACCGCACCTGCGAGCCTGGCTGACCTTGGCCAAAGCCGCACCTGCGAAGCCCATGTCCGCACCTACGTGTCCGCACCTGCGGCTCCCCTTCCGCATGTGCGAAACACTAGAACCAGCAATGCTTCAGCTGGTTTTCTAAGTCCAAAATCATCCCGTTGAGCATCCGAAACATCCCCGAGGCCCCTGGGACCTCAACCAAACTTACCAACCAGTCCCAATACCCTATCCAAACTTAGTCGAGCCTTCAAAATACATCACATAATATCAAAATCACCAATTATGCTTGGATGCAAGCCTAAGAACTTATGAAATTTCCAAAATCCACAACTGATGCCGAAACACGTCAAAACTAATCCGAATGACCTCAAATTTTACACACAAGTCATAAATGACACAACGGACCTACAGCCACTCTCGGAATCCCATTCCGAGCCTGATATCAAATTTCACCTATTGGCCAAAATCGCCGAAATTCTAACTTTCGCCAATTCAAGCCAAATCTTCTACAGACCTCAAAAACACATTTCGAACGCGCTCCTAACCCTGAAATCGCCCAATGGAGCTAACCGAGTCGACGAAATTCCATTTCAGACGCATCTTCCTATTTACATAGGGCTAAGCACTGCCTTCTTCTTGCATGGGACTAATCCCTGTCCCGAGCTTTGCATGAGGCTAAGCCTTGCCTCCCTATTTGCATAAGGCTAAGCACTGCCTTCACCTTGCATAAGGCTAAGCACTGCCTTCTCTTTTTATGGGACTAAGCACTGTCCCGAATCACGCACGAGACTAAGCACTGTCTCTCCCGCACAATTCTTTTCTCTCGGGCTAAGCTTTGCCCTCAACTCCATACAAGACTAAGCTTTGTCTTGTCGCTTATAGAATCATGTATTTGCACCTCATGGGCTGAAATATTGCCAGCTTGTCCGAAGGCGTCATAGTCTGAAGGCGCCATCCTCATAGCCGGAAGACACCATGCCATGGCATGAGGATCTCTCAAACTCGCATATCATTATTCAAAGGCGTCATGGTTCGGAGGCACCATTTTTATGGCCCGAGAACATCATTTCATGGCCTGCGAATCCCTTACCGCTCAATTCACGGCCTCGTACATCATGGTCTAAGGACGTCATCCTCAACCGTCCAAAGACAATCCTCATGGTCTAAAGGGAATTTGTATCATGTTTAAATTTACGCAAAGATATATGCTTGTAGTGCATCTTTTTATTTGCAGGTAAACCGATGAGCAACCATTATCCCAACATGATCAATCCCGCTCCAGTTCCTTCACACTATTTCAAACCTGACCGCTCACCGTAACCATTTCACCTATTCAAAACCTTGTATCCGTCCTTGTGATAACTTCATAGGTATATTTTGCCGATGGAACTAGAACTACACACTGCCTGATTCCTGTAAAACCAGGGATATACAGGCAGCTCGAAAATCAGAGTGCGGCCTATGTCTCTCAAATCACCCTATTTGGTTAAAATTGGCCATTATATCTTTACCCGATAACTCTTTCATCCTTCCCGGGTAAAGAGGGGCAGCTGTTGATACCCAATTTTTTCCTATGTTATTTTCAAAATGCATATATATCTTCAAAACAATGCATGAGCATCAATTAATATTTTTCCATAATTTCTGCATTTTTAAAAGATTTTTAATTAATTTATCCCAGTATTTTTTATATAAATAATTATTAATTGCATCACAGATGGTTTTATAATAATATTATTGCTTAATTTTATCATTTATATTTACACTAAGCTCTAATTATTTCATGAATAGCCCTATTTACATTTTTAGAGTTATAATTGCAATAACTTTGCAATAATAGCTCATATGTGCATAATTACCTTATTTCACAAAAAAAAATGACCTTTTATATTTTTATAATATTAATTAATTATTTTCAATCATTTTATGCATAAATATCATTTTTTATTATTTATTAGCTATTTTTATAAATTATTTTATCAAATTAATTGGGTATTTAACAAATAGCCTCT
>ML273851.1:36960-73552 GCA_005239495.1 Nicotiana undulata | reverse complement strand
TATATATATGTATATATATATATATGTATATATATGTATATATATATATGTATATATATGTATATATATATATGTATATATATATGTATATATATGTATATATGTGTATGTATGTATATGGGATATGAGAAAAGGTTACGGCGTTATATACGCACCACCACTTGATCAGTTGGTATATGTTGATGATTTTGCCCACAGTGGCCGAGATGATATGATGGGATGCCCTGAGAGGCTTGATGATGTTATGCACACCTATACTTACGCATGGCACGACATTTACATGCACGTGCATGATATTATAAATGTTTCGGGATTTGCAAAGTTATTTAGACTTCCAGGCGGAATTCCTTATTCCATGTTTTATCTATGTCTTTTATGTATTGATTTTCATGCCATACATACTCAGTACATTATTCGTACTGACTCCCTATTTCCCGGGGCCTGCGTTTCATGCCTGCAGGTGCAGGTAGGGAAGCTGACGGTCGACCTGCTTAGGATCCTTGATCAACGAGAGTTAGCGTGCTCCACTTGATCCGGAGCAGCTTTTTATTTTGGTACGATATGCTTGTATACATATATGGGTATGACGTGGCCCAGTCCCGTCCTTGTATAGTTGTATTTCTATTAGAGGTATGTAGACAATATGTATAGTTGGTTGGTACATGGCCTTGTCGGCTTCCAATTTTGGATATGTAGTTGTCTATAGCAGCCTTGTCGGCTCGCCCCACGTATTCCGCACGTATATGTACATATGCCTTTTGGGCAGGTTTCCTTCATGTATGTTATTCTCGTAATTTAGCAGATGTTATTCAAGTTTATATCTTAGACGCATGCTTAGGGGTGTTCGGCAGGTAGGACTCGGGCACCCGTCGCGGCCCATTGGTTTGGGTCGTGACATCTATCTTTGAGAAACACTTGGCACCTTGCAACTGATCAAATAAATCATCAATCCTCGGGAGTGGGTACTTATTCTTGATCCTCGCCTTATTCAACTGTCTATAATCAATACACATCCATTAGGAACCATCTTTCTTCCTCACAAATAACACGGGTGCTCTACATGGTGATGTACTAAGTCTGATTAAGCCTTTTTCAAGCAAGTCCTTTAGTTTTTCCTTCAACACTTTAAGCTCTGCGGGGGCCATTTTATAGGGAGGAATAGATATTGGATGAGTATATGGTAGTAGGTCAATAGCAAACTCAATTTCTCACTCTGGCGGAAGACCCGAAAGCTCATCGGGAAACTCATTAACCACTGGGATGGACTGAATGGTTGGTGACTCTACTTCCACATCCCGAACCCAAACTAAATGATAAATATATCCCTTTCTCATCATCTTCCTTTCCCTGAGATAGGAAATAAATTTACCTCTCGGCGATGTCGTATTACCTTTCCATTCAAAACAAGCTCCCCTGGAGATTGGAAATCGGACCATCTTCGATCTACAATCAATGTTGGCATGACAAGAAGCCAACCATACCCATTATAACATCAAATTCTACCATATATAACTCGATTAGGTTCTCTACTATAGATCGACCATGAATTACTATTATACAATCTCTATATACTTGCTTAGCTATCACTGAGTCCCCAATAGGTGTAGACACCTAAAAAGGTCTAACAAATTCAGGTTTTATTCCAAACTTACTCGCAACCAATAGAGTAACATATGATGATATAGTGGAACCTAGGTCAATCAGTACATATACATCATACGAGGAGACTGATAATATACTTGTAACAACATCAGGCGATGACTCCTGATGTTGTCGTCCTGCCAACGCATAAATACGGTTCTAAGGACCGCTCGAGCTTGATGCTTCGACTCTGCCTCTACCATGACTCATTGGTGCTTGTGAACCTTGCCCTAGGGGGCATACTGATGATGACGAACCAGCTACAGATCCCGCTAGCTGAGCTATGCTTGCATCACCTCTAGTCGGATAATCCCTCAAAACATGGCATGGATAACCACAAGTATAACAAACACCCAACCCCATACAGCACTGCCCAGCATGCTGCTTACCACACTGAGCACATCGTGGCAAGGGCAGCCTCATCTAACTTGATTCACCCTTATACTAAGAACCTGAGGCCCTAAAATTCTAACTAGGCCCTGAATTTGTGAAACGATCAAATCTCTTACCGCCAAACTGAAAGGACGCGCTAGCTTATGGCTGGGATGGATACCTCGGGTATTGTTGTCTCTGACCACCTCGAAACTCACTAGAAGGACCCGAAGACCTCGCTCTCTTATTTTGGTCCCTATCATGCTCACGATCGACCCTTTACTTCTTCTTACGCTCCTCTACACCCTGAGCATATGCCTGAATACGAGAAATATCCATGTCTGCCTGAAGTGAGACTGACATACAATCGTTAAGCAAGTGCGGCTCTAACCCCATCACGAACTGGTGAACCCGATCCTCCATCTTATATACAATAGTGGGAGCATACCTAGCCAACGAATCAAATTGAAGACTGTACTCCCGAAAACTCATAATGTAACGACCCGGTCGATCGTTTCGTGAGATTTGCCCGTTTCCCCTGTTTCAGCCTTGTCATGTGTTAATAAACCTAATTATGATGTGTCGGGTCAGTTGGTTCGGGTTCAAAGTGGTCGTGGTGAGAATTGAGGCACTTAGTCTCTTCAAGTAGCCTTATTGTTGGAAAAGTCAACTAGGAGTTGACTTATTGGTAAACGACCTCGGAATGCAAATTTTATGGCTTGGATAGCTTCGTTAGGTGATTTGGAACTTAGAAGTGTGTTCGGAATGTGGTTTTGATGTCCGATGTAGAATTAGGCTTGAATTGGCGAAAGCTAGTTTTTGGCAATTTTTGGTCGGCAGTGGAAAATAGGCTTGGAGCAGGTTCGTAGCGTCATTTTGGACGTGTGTGAAAATTTTCAGGTCATTCGGATGTGTTTTGGTTGGTTTCGCCACCTTTGGTGGAATTTAGAAGTTTCAAAGTTCATAGGCTTGAATCCGAGGTGAATTTAGTGTTTTTGCGTTATTTTTGGTGATTCGAAGGCTCGACTAAGTTTGTGTGATGTTATGGGATGGGTTGGTATATTTTGGTTGAGGTCCCGAGGGTCTCGGGTGAGTTTTGTGTAGTTTCGGACCATTTCTAGTTGCTGGTTTTTGGCTTCAGGGGTGTACAGTGCGATAGCATAGATTTGGATGCGTTAGCATAGAGAACATTTGGAAAAATCTAGTTGTGCTATGCGATCGCATAGAGTAAACTTTATGTTGCATTGTCCCGACTTTGGAAGCTATAAATCACAATATATTGTATCCCTTGATGTCTAGTTTTCAGAAAGTTAAACCAATTGTAATTTGGAGTTTTGTACAAAAAGTTATGACCATTATACTAGAGGCTATCCAGAAGAGTTGGAGAAGGCTGTTGGAAAAATTTGTTCTATGTGATCGCATGGAAAAGGTCGTGATCGCATAGGGTTAAAGAAGGCTGGTAAATTGTGTTCTTCCCGAACGCGAGGCCTAGGCCGCGTTCTCATAGAGTGATCTGGGCAGAAGTATTTAAACCCCTCCTTCGCGAATTTTAATCAATTGTTCACCATTGTTGAGTGGTTTCGAAGCTTTTTGAGAGGGATTAAAGAGGGAATCAAAGGGAAATATTTAGAGGTAAGATTTTTGACTTCATAACTCGATTCTATGTTGTTTTCGAAGTGTTTAAACCTGAAATTAGTGGAATTAAACCCAAAATTAGGGAAGTTAGGGCATGAAAAATTGGAGACTTTAATTGGGTAATTGAAGGGGAAATTGTGGTCCAATTTTGATGTTCTTGGTATGTATAGAATCGTGGGAGGATAAGGATTCTAGTTTTGTAATTTATATCAAATTCCGAGACGTGGTCCTGTGGGTCGGGTTTGGCCAATTTTGGTATTTGTACCTAATTGTGATAAATTTCGATTGGACTTCGTATCCCTAGCATATTTTGATATTATTAATCTGGTTTTGATAGACTCAGAGCATTTGGGAGCCAATTCGAGGGGAAAGAGTATCGAATAGTAGCTTTTCGGGCCGGTTTGAGGTAAGTAATGACTATAAATCTTATCCTGAGAGTATGAAACCCCGAACTTAGCATCTTTTCACTATTTTGGAGTGAAGTACAAACTGGATGATGAGTGTGTGGCGTGCACTAATTGGGGAATTTGAAACTGGTTCTTCCTGAGGCAACTATTGAGTTGCGCAACTGCTTTTAAATCATATGATAAATAGTATTTTTATGCTTTTGATATATTTGGGCTGTAAGCCATGTTTGGGGTCTCGTGCCAGCCTATTTAAACCCCTTGGGGGCTATTTTTCAGATATTCCTCACCGTGGTATCTATGATTTACACTCAGTCATTCTTGTTAAACTTTTTTTGTTACTCAGACTTGTTGATATTATTTCATGATATAAAATATTGTTTTGGGTCGAGAACCCGTTTGTTTATGGGCTGAGTGGCATTTTGAGAGTTTCTGACTGAGTGATGCCGAGATCCAATATTGTGAGGATACTTTTGGATCGGGTTGCACGCCGCAGCATGTTGCACTATTATGATATGTGAGAGGCCGAGTGCCAGAGTGATTATTGCCATGATTTGGATGTTTATAACGCTTGGGTTGTAGGAGCCCCTCCGGACCCTGTACACCCCTAGTGAGCGCAGGTACCTATTGAGTGCGAGTTCCGAGTTCCGAGTGCCGAGTGATGAGAGATTGGGAGGCATGAGTGGCAGTGAGGTTTCCCGAGGGGCTGATGCTGAGTGGTTGTGAGGTATGCTTAGTGACTGATTCTAAGTGATGATTTGCCCGAGGGGCGGTTTATGATATTTGTTTTACCTGAGTAACTATTATGATTCATTTCATCTTTAAACTAATACTTCTTGGGTATTTTACTGAATTCGCCGGAAATCATATCTATTTCAAAGGATTTTACTGAAACTTGCTTTTAAAGCATATTGACTAAATGTACACACTGTCGGAAATCAATATTTTACTTATTGTGATTTGATGATTTTCTCCTATGTGTTTCTTATTGTTCAGACCTGATTTATTTTCATTACTATTGAGTTGGCGTACTCACCATTACTCTTTGCACCTCTGTGTGCAGATTCAGGTGCTGGTACCGAGTGTTAGTTTCTTGTTTTGTACTGGTACGTGTGGAGCCGGAGTTGGGACATCAAGGTAGCTGTTCAGCGTTCACAACATCTCTGTTTCCCTTTCTTGTTTTGTACTTAATTCTTTGTTCTCGAGATTATGTATTATGATAGTAGAATTCTTTGTAATACTCTTAGATGCTCATGACATGTTGGTTCCGGGTCTTGGGGATAGTCGTTAGACTATTTTACCTCGTTTGGTTATGGTTTAGAAATTCAAAAATTTTATATATGCTTATGAAATGTTGAAAATGATTTGGGAAATTTGGAAAAGAAAATGTAAATATGTGATTGTTTGCTAGCCTAGTTCCACGATAAGCGCCATCATGGCCGGTTTAATATTTGGGGTGGTGACACATGTTACCCTGCCGAAGGGTCAAGAACCTATCAACTCTGGCCCGTCTAAGCTCTGGTGGAAGATAATGGCAAAGAAAAGCTTCTGTAAACTCCTACCATACTGCTGGAGGGGCATCCTCACCTCTGAACAACTCCCAAGACTCGTACATCCTGAAGTCTATAGGAATCTAGCTCAACTGACTCAGTTGCAGAGGCCTTCATTATCCTCAAAGTCCTCTTCATTCTATCGATAAATACCTAAGGGTCTTCGTTTAGATTCCTCCAGTGAATACCGGAGGGTCCGAATTAATGAAATCACGGACCCTTGCACTGACGGACCTATCTGCATGACGAATACCTACTTCCTAACGCCGAGCCTGTGCAACCACTAATCAAGTTAATAGGTGAATAGCATATCTCATCTTCTGACCCGGTGCATCTGGTTGAGGGGTTGAACACACAGGGGCGGGCGCGGGAGCTGGTGCCCCTCAGAGCTCTTCTGGAGAGGGCGGGGTATCTGAAGTCTGAGATGGAATCTCACTATGAGACTCTCCCTGATCCTTGGTAACTCATGGCGCTCGACTAGTAGTCTCACTAGCCACGGACTTTCCCTTTAGGGCGGCTGTAGTCTTCGGAGGCATCGCTGAAAACGTAACATATCGTTAGGAACATGAATTCTTATATCGCACGATCTAAGATAAGAAGAGAGGATAACATACTATATGTCATGTAGCCTCATGTCTTATAAGTGTGGTGCACAACACACCCATAAACAAGACTCTACTTAATAGACACGGTCTGTAGACAACTTTAGGACATAACTGCTCTGATATCACTTTTGTCACGACCCAAATCGATGGGCTGCGATGGGTGTTTGAGTCCCACATGTCGAACATCCTTAAGCATGGGTCTAAGATATAAACATGAATAACATACGTGAGGGAAACCTGTCCAAAAGACATATATACATATACATGCAAAATACAGTGAGGCGAGCCGGCAAGACTGCTATAGACAACTATATACTAAAACTGGAAGCCGACAAAGCCACATACTATCCAACTAAACATAACTGTCTACAGACCTCTAACAGAATATACAACTGTCCAAGGACGTGATAGGCCCCGTCATACCCATATATGTATGCAAACATATCGTACCAAGGTCAAAAACAGCTCCGGATCAAGTGAAGCACACCAACTCTCGTTGATCAAGGATCCTAATGATGGGGACCGTCAGTTTGTGTACCTGCACCCGCGGGCATGAAATGCAGGTCCCGTAAAATAGGGCGATAGTACGAATAATGTATTGAGTATGTAAGGCATGAAAATCAGTACATAACAGACATAGATGAAACATGGAATAAAGAATTCCGCTTGTAAGTCTAAATAACTTTGTAAATCCTGAAACATTTATAATATCATGCACGTGCGTGTAATGTCGTATTATGCATGGTTATAGGTGTACATAACATCACCAAGCCTCTGAGGCATCCCATCATATCATCTCGGCCACTGTGGGCAAATCATCAACGTATACCAACTGATCAGGTGGCGGTGCGTATATAACACCGTAACGTTTTCCCATATCCCATATGCATATATATATATATATATATATATATATATATATATATATACATGTATATATATATATACATGTATATAACGTCGACTCGTCATGGGTCAATGTACATGTATAAATGAATGCAATGCATGAGAAGTACGTCAATAAAATCTCTCGAAACGTCATAAAACCATTATATCTCTGATTAATATCATGAAACAAACTTTATCAACTTACGTATATTATTTTTAGGCCCATGAACAGATGATAGAATAATAAGACATATGAAAATTCAAGAACATATGCACATCTAATACTTCTATGAATAGAGTCATTTATGAAAGTTGTGCATTTTCTCGTTTCGTTTGTATCGTATGGATCATACCAAAAAGAAAGAAGGGATAGCCTTAACATACTTGAACCGATTCTCTTGACAATCCTTTTAACACACGCCAATCGCGATGAAACACGTAACGGCAAGATCGAAATAAGGAACGACCAAATTCAATCACAACAATAGCGCAAACCAGATGCCTAACAAGTGCTCCATCGTTTGTAATTTGGTATTGTAGTAGGGAGATGGCATGTATTATTTTGATATGTTCTAATGTGTCTTTGTAATGGAAAGAGCACTAAATTTGGATCATTTTAAAATCTGCAAGACAAAATGAAGTAAAATGGCCACAATTTCTAAGTGTGTTTGAATGGGTGTGGGCGCACATCAAGTGGTGACTAAGCAACTTTAATTTTAAAAAACGGAAAAGGGTTCAAAATACTCATACACTATTGGAAAAGGTTTAAAAATAACCTTCATTCACTTATTGGGTTAAAAATATTCATCCATTCACCTTTTTGGTTCACTTATGCCCTTTGACCGTTAGGTTAATGCTAAATTAAAAATAATTATTATTCTTTTTGTAAAACTTGAAAAAAATATTTTGCAAAATATTTTCATTTTTTTAAACTAATGCACCAATCGTCCACTAATTTAGAAAAGTCTTCTTCTTCTTTTTTACTTTTCTATTTTTACAAAAAAACAATTCAGTTTTTACAAAAAATAATATTATTTTTTTCAGTTTTTTTAAAACATTTTTTTTTGTAAAAACAGGAAAAAAAATTAATTAAATATTTTCGTTTTTGAAAAAAACAAAATTTTATTTTTTTAAAGTATTTCGTTTTATTTTCGTTTTTCAGTTTTTTTTAAAGAAAAAATATTTTCGTTTTCTTAAAAAAACTTAAGAAAATGAAAAAAAAATCAAAAACGAAAATATTTTGTTGAAAATATTTTTTTTCTGTTTTTAAAAAACGATTCTGTTTTATAAAAAAAATCAGTTTTTACAAAAAAAATGCTTTAGAAAAACTGAAAAAAATGAAAAAAAAATATTTTTTGGTAAAACTGAATTGTTTTTTGTAAAAACAGAAAAGAAAAAGAAGACTTTACTAAATTAGTGGACGATTGGTGCATTAGTTTAAAAAAACGAAAATGTTTTGTAAAATATTTTTTTCAAGTTTTATAAAAAGAATATTAATTATTTTTAATTTAGCATTGACGTAACAGTCAAAGGGCATAAGTGAACTAAAAAAATGGATGTAAGGATATTTTTAGCCCAATAAATAGATGAAGGATAATTTTAAACCTTTTCCAATAGGTTAAAGGTATTTTGAACTCTTTTCCCGTTTAAAAAGTATGACATCTTGCAAGACTCTTCAGAGTCACCTAAATTTTAAGAGGGGATTGCCACGTTTTGGCCTCTCAGGCTTTATCCCAAAGCCTTAATTACGCACTAATAATTTATTTAACTAATTAATTCCCCATTAACTAATAATATCCATATAATTAAGAATTATCTCAATTTACTTAAAATATTATTCATTTTTAATATACTTTACGTACCCTACTATCGTGGTAATAGGGTACTTGGTATGACACTAGTTCATAAATATCGGGTATTATGGCTCATGGCGTATTTTATCCCAAATCGACAACCTTTAACGAAACCTCTTTTTTTAATTCGTTTACCCTTTATCCTTCACGACACTTATTTATCGCTTGTTATAAATAGCATGAATGCATATAACCTAAAGATAATCTCATCACCGAGTATACGTCGATTAATACGAAAACGCGAGATGTAACCATTTGCTTGGAAATATTAGTAAAAATCACTGTATATGTATGATATGTTATCCGTTTCCAAAAATAGAACTATTTCTTAGAAAAAATTAATATATTTTAATTTTATCTTAATGATATATTGTTATAAGCTGTAGAGAGTGGTGGTCAGACCAACGATGTTGTATGGGGCTGGATGTTGGCCAGTCAAGATCGCTCATGTCCAGAAGATGAAGGTAGCAGAGACGTGGATGTTGAGATGGATATGCAGGCACACCGGTTAGATAGGATCAGAAATGAAGTTATTCGCGACAAGGTGGGTGTGGCCCCTATTGAGGATACGATGCGGGAAGCTCGGCTTAGGTGGTTTGATCATGTGAAGGGAAGGAGCACAGACGCCCCGGTGAGAAGGTGTGAGAGGTTGACATTGGAGGGTCTACGGAGAGGTAGAGGCAGGCCAAGGAAGAGGTAGAGAGAGGTGATTAGGCAATACATGCGCAGCTTCAGCTGACCTAGGACATGACCCTTGATAGGAAGGTGTGGAGGTCGAGAATTAGAGTAGTAGAGTAGGTAGTCTAGAGTGTTCATAACAGTAGTATTGGCACGCAGTCTCACTTTCTGTGGGTAGTAGATTTTTATGACTAACCGTTGTTTTCTTTCATTATTGATTATCTTACTATCTTGTTGTTTTTATTCTGCTTTTATATGGCTTTTTGATACTGTCCCTTCTTGTCTATATTTTCATTGATGTGGTTCTTATGCTTTCCTGAGTAGATGGTCTATTGGAAACAACATATCTATCCTCACAAGGTAGGGGTAAGGTTTCCGTATACACTACCCTTCTCAGATCCCACGATATGAGATAATACTGGGTATGTTGTTGTTGTTATTGAAATATTGTTGTAAGTTTGGCATGACCTGCTATAGTCGCAAGATATTAAGAGGTTGTTTGATTAAGGCGATTTAAAAATAACTTCAACATAAAATAATACGATTTTGATTGGAAAGATTAGTAAAAATAACCGATGCATAACAAATATAATTTTCGCTGGTCATCCAAGAAAAATCATGTTCACATGGTTTTTTGGAGCTTTTGATTGACGATATTAATAATAGTTATATTAGGCTATGTAAGATAAAATCTAGAGTTAGAAGATATGTACATTTTCTTATATATTTTTCTTTTCTATACTATAGAAGAGCTAGAGTTTCGACCTGTGTGTTTTTTGGTATTAAAATGCAAAGTAAGGGTAACATAGACATTTCACTTATGAGGTTAACTGTCTTTTGCTATATGATTTATTCTGAACCGCCACGTTTGCTCTATGATCTATCATCTCGAAAATTCTGTCACACTTGCTAAACCAATCTTGAAGTTCTAAACGCCAATTTTCTCTTCTTGCAGCATCTCTCATCTCTCTGCTTCTCCCATCAAATCCAACAACATTAGATTCCACGCCCTATTTTGACATGGTGCTTTGTAGGATCTTTTCCGTAATTTTTAATTGTTTTAGTTTTGTTTTCTTTCCTCTTTTTCCTGGGTTGCTATGTTCCTGATTCTTTTCTAGATATGTGTCGTTGCCTTCACTTTATTTATATTGTTGTGTGTGATTTTTATTTCTTCCTCTCTATAGATCTTAATGACAGGAGAAGGAAAATTAGCTCTATCCTGCATTTAGTTTGATTTGCAGGTAACAAATTACTCATGTTTGTAGCGTTCACAGTGTTCTCGATTTCGGGGGCAAAGAAATACTCCTCCTATGTTGAAGCTTTAGTTTTGATCAAAGGTAACAATCGTTGATTCTTTTGGAACATTCTTATTCTCATTCTTTTGCTCTTTATTATTTTAGTTTTGTCTGGGTTTTCAAAGTAGTACTTAGTTCTTTGGTTTTTGTTGTAGTTTGTCGATAGTATTGATGACTATTATTTTTCATTTCCTATTTTGTCACTTCCTCTTCTCGACTGTCTGGACCAAGTAAATGCGTAGACTGATTTGTTGTGGGAGGAGAGGGGGGTTAAGCAGTCTTTGGAGCTTCCAGACAGCTAATTAGAAATTTTGAGTGGAAGCCTTCATGGGCTAGCTAACATTGAGATCTGGGTTGGAGTCACCTCTTATAGTGTTAAGTTTCCTGAATTTAAGTAGATGATGAGTATGCTAAGGCCTTCGATAATTTTAATGCCACCAAAATGGTTGCATACATTAATCTCCCTCAATGATTTCTTTCATTTTACTTTGAAATTCTATGAAGGCTAGAGGACTATGAATATGATATAGGAGGAGATAATGTTTATCTGATACTCGGTTTAGTAAAGTGACTCTCAAGTAACCCCCTTTCTACTGTTACAAACAAAATTGGAACAACTAGAACCATTGAACATACAACTAACAATTAGTTAACCATTGAGGTCGTGTATGTCCGTACTCGCTAATTTGACCTCTTTCGTTTTCCCTTTTAGTGAGTTATTCTTCATGTTAGGCAATGCCTCTCATAATCTACTGCTTTATACCACTTTTTTGAAAATATTGTAATACTCGTCTCTGTAGAAGTAACGATGTAAATAGTAGTGCTTTTACTGCTTCACTCCCAGAGTGATGAGAACTTTTAGCCAAACAAAAATAGGGAAAGAAAGAGGAAAAGAGAAGCTAATCAACATGTTCACAGCAACCATCTCCTAATCATATGCGTCATGTAGAATCTACGTGCTCGAGGTACAAGTTTTCCTTAATCAAATGCATCTATCTGTTGTCTATCTAGGGTTGAACTCAATTCCCATCAATGGAGTGTCAAAGTAAATTCTTTATGTTTTTTTGGGTATTTGTCTATGATATGTGTTATCTTTTTTATTTTCTTTCTTTATTATAAAACATGATATAAGAAATGATTAAACCTATTATATTTTGGTGTTGTTCTCAAGTGTTATCTCTTTTATTTTCTTTCTTTATTATAACACATGATATAAGAAATGATTAAACCTGTTATATTTTGGTGCTATTCTGAGTGTGCCTTTATGCATTTTTTTTTTGTAAAATGAAATAGAATAATCATAATGTTGATAGGACGATTACAGTATTGAGACTTACGAAAAATGAATTATTATATAGATGGATCCTCCACAAACAAAAAAGATCCTCATTCGGTCAAGGAAGATCATGATAAGGTTGCCAAAAGCTATGATCATATGACAATGGCCTAGAAAGAAGCACCGTTGTTGCAAAAATTAAGAGGAAATAAGTGAACATCTTCTTGCAAACACAAATCATGTCAACGAGATCTCAAATGCAGGGTCAAGTTTTTTCACTCATTGGAGTTCTTGGCAAGGGGAAGACATGGTTCATTCTTTTCATGTTTTTTTAAAAACGGTAAGTCGCAAAGTTGTACTGCTCATTTGTGTTTCTTTGAAAGTTATTAGTGCAGCTCTTTTCGTAAGAACTGAACGATAAAACTAAAATACCTGTTATTGTTGCTCTCAAGACCTAGGGCTCAGAAGTTAAATCACCGGATGCATATTTAAGTGTGAACTAAGACTTGAAAGTTCTTAAATTCAGCTCTATTTGTCAAGAACGACAGTATAACGGAATTGTTGCTATTTGGATACTTGGACATACTTATAGTTTAATCCCAAGCGCCTTTTGCATTAGTTTTTTCAGGTCAACCCAAAATTTGGCTCTCTTAGTTACTCGCTAATTTTTTTACTCTTGTCACAGGGTACAACTCTTGGAATTTTTATCCTTAGATAACTTTGCCTCATTTCTATCTGATTTCTTAGTAATTATAGCAACTAACCTACATTCAACTTTATAATGACAGTTTATATAGTCATCTGAATTACATTGAGATAATGCCAACCTATTCTCTTTAACAGTGGTTCTAGAGCAACCAACAGGTTCCCACAACTAATCTTGATGTATTAACCGTGGAATCAAATTTCGGATGTAATATGCTTAATGGCAGCCAGGTGTAACGACTCGGTCGGTCGTTACGTAGAACATGCATTTATTTTTACTGTTTTTGTCTTGTTGTAGCTTGATTAGACTGTTCATGATGAGTTAGATGTGGTTAACTCGGGTTTGGAGTGGTTATAGAAAGAATTGAGACACTTAGTCTCTAAAAATAACCTTAGAGTTGGAAAAGTCAATCGGAAGTTGACTTATCGGGAAACGACCTCGAAATGCGGATTTTATGGTTCGGATAACTTCGTTAGGTGATTTGGGACTTGGGAGTGTGTTCGGAGTATTTTGGTTATGTCCGGTGTAGAATTAGGCTTGAATTGGCGAATGTTAGTTTTTGGCGATTTCCGATCGGCAGTGGAAAATTGGCTATCGGGGTCGAAATGGAATTCCGACAGTTGGAACAGGTTCGTAATGTCATTTTGGATATGTCTGCAAAATTTAGGTCAATCGAAGTTGTTTTGGGTAGTTTCGGCATCGTTGGTGGAATTTAGAAAATTCAAAGTTCAGAGGCTTAAATTCGATGTGTTTTTGGGATTTTGATGTTGTGTTCGATGTTTCGAAGGCTCGACTAAATTTTAATAATCCTATTTGACGCGTTGGTACATTTGGTTGGAGTCCCGAGGGCTCGAGATGGTTTTGAGTGATTAACGGGGAGTTGGAATGGTTTTTCTATTGCTGATGTTGTTGTTACTGGTGTTTTCGCATCTGCGGAAGGGGAGCCGCAGGTGCGGTCCCGCAGGAGCGGACATGGCTCCGTAGGTGCGGAAGTGTGGCTGAGTGAGAAGAGTCCGCAGGTGCGAGGTAATTGCCGCACCTGCGAGGCCGCAGGTGTAGGAGGTCGATCGCAGGTGAGGAAGTTGAGGTCCTTGGGATCTTCCGCAGGTATGCACCTGGGATCCGCAGGTGCAGGTAAGTGGTCGCAGGTGCGAAACCACTGGGAAGAAGGTATAAAAGCGTGCCTTCGTGAAATTTAGCCATCTTTCTCAATATTTCATCCGGGTTTGAAGCTTTTGAAGAGGGGATTCGATAGTTCTTCATTAAGGTAATGTTCTCGGACTCTAAACTCGTTTATATGTGATTAAAGGTCGGATTTATGGTGGAAAATTTGGGAAAAATTAGTGCAAATTGGGTAATTAGGGTTTAGGATTAAGAGGCTTTAAAATGGGGATTTGAGGGGTCATTTGGACTCCGATTTCAGTGTTCTTGGTATGCATAGACTCGTGGGAGGACGAGGATTCTTGTGGTGTAAGTTTTATCTAGTTCTGAGACGTGGGCTCGGGGGTCGGGTTTGATCAATTTTGGGATTTTCGAGTATTTTTGATAAATTTCGATTGGGATTAGTTCCTTAGCATATTATAATGATCTTCATCTGATTGTTGGTAGATTTGGAGCACTTGGAGGCCGGATTTAGAGGCAAGGGCATTGTGTAGTAATATATTAGCCAGTTTTGAGGTAAGTAACGCTTCCAAACTTGGAACTGAAGGCTCGCAACCCCAAACTATCTGATATTTGATATTAATTAAGGTGACGCACTTGCCAAGTGACGGGCATGCGGGCGCACACCGAATATTTGTAGCCTGGCTCATCCCATGGCACTGTCTAAAGGTTACCTCCGGTTGTTACTTGTACTGTGAGGGTTGCATTTACCTTGAACGTATTAGAAATCATGCTAAGTATAAATATTAAGGCTTCACGTCGATATGTTCAGACTGGAACGGTCAATTATTGTTGTCTCTATCTGTGATTATTGTTTTCATGTACTCAGTCCTGTTATAGTATATGTTTCATGCCTCAGTCTCCTAAATTGCTAGTTTATTCTACATTATCAGTGTTTTGGGTTGATTTTTCATATGTTAGAACATTATGAGTGGGACTGGAAGGTACTGACTGGGTGAGGCTTGGAGCCTGATTTGAGACAGTTATGAGGTCGGATTGCACGCCGCAGCGATCCTGGAATCATGCCTTTGTTGGCTTGACATAGCGCTTGGGCTTATATGAGTCCCTCCGGAGTCTTAACACCCCCAGTGAACGCACATATATTGAGGGATGGATCTTGTCCGAGTGATATGTTCCGGAGATGGACCTTCTTCGTGGGGCTTATGTTCCGAAGATGGATCTTTTCCGTGGGGCTGGATCGGCCTTTTTCCTCAGTACTAGGTGACTGTGTCACTTGTGTTTATGTAATATCCGGGATGGACTTTCCCGAGGCCGGGATGGCCAGATTCTAGTACTGAGTGGACCACCTCATGAGAGTTTGATTACTAAGTACACATCATTCTTGATTCTATATGAATTCATACGGGTATGCAGGATTACAGACATAAATTGATGCATCTTGTTTATTTTCTGATATATTACTATCGTGTCCAAGTTATATACTTTTGTTCAAAACTATCGAAGGTTTAGTCTGTCACTACCTCTCAGCTCGTAGTTTGGTTTCGTTACTACTGAGTTGGTGTACTCACGTTACCCCATGCACTTTGTGTGCAGATCCAGGTACATTGAGATTCAGCGTTGGTTAGTGAGTAGCAGCAGTTTCATCAGAGTTGACGAGGTAGCAACTGGCGACCGTGATCTCGTCATCTCTTTCTCTTCTACCTGTCGTATTTACTTTCAGACTATGTTGGTCATTTCTTTTTGGGTTGTATTATGTATTAGCAGCTCATGACTATGTGACACCGGATCCGGGAGTTGTAGATTTTGGGCATTTGGTTTCATAAGTTCTTTTAAATACAGATCTTTATTATATTTAACTTCAGATAGTTGAGAAATGGTAATTTTCGTAATAAACGGTTCAAGATTAGTTACGGCCTGGTTTCACGACAGGTGCCATCACCACTCCGAAATTGGGTCGTGACACCAGGTTATATGTGAAACTGCATATGATCTTGCTAGACAATATAAAGGATAACACACTCAGGAGAAGACTTCCACAAATATGAAGTAATCTTGGCACTGTCAAATGTGATACTAATTCTTTTCTTTAGGAGGGCTTTATGTTACAAAGAGTCTGGAAGGGCTGGTGCACTTCCATGTGCACTGCAGCAATACATTTGTCATTGTGCCCCCAAGCATAGAAATTAGATCGTTGGATTGTGATTCTACTGCAGAGTTGGAATAATGGGTGTATTTTATTGAGATAGTCTCTTTTGCAAATTTTCAGAACTCTGTACACTGTAGCTCATAAAGTATTACTTCATTCGTTTTGTGGTGCAAGTCAATATTTTTATTTTTCAGTTTCTAAAAGTACCTTAATGTGCTAGGCAATGTGTTTCAAGTTGGCTCCTGGAACTTTTGTACCTTGAAAGATTGGAGCCTATACATCATTGTGATTCTTTAAGTTAATTAGACTTCAGCCGCAAGTTTTTTTTTTTAAAAGTACTAAAACTAATTGTGAATTGGTGTGATGCAATGGTATGTTTAATGGTGTTAGAAACTGAACAATGCAGTTGTATATGTTGGTAGCATGGGATCACTTCATTCCAGTATGGTACATGTTCAAGTTGACGTTGGGCCCGTGCTTTAGCACGGGCTAAACACACCTTGTTTTTTATTTTTATTATATAGAAGAGAAAGTTTTTTGACATGTCTGCTTAACTGTCATTTTAATTTTATATGGGGACAATCTTGACTTTTTGCAATACTTCATGGGACATGGCTTGAACCTTGCAACTGAGTAGACACGTATCATTGGCCACTTTTTGCTATGTGTCCAGCGCCTTCTTCTGCCTCTCTATTTCATCTTCCCATGTTGTGATTTTGCTGATTTTGACATTTCAAGCAATATATAATGAATTACCCATTGGGCTATGTTGGTCGCTCTTGGTGCTTGAATCCAGAGTTGTTTCACCTTGTGGGAACCGATTGGGGTTAGAGCTGACGAGACTGTTAGATCAAGGATGGTATCTTTCATTTATGTGTTATTGCTAGATTTTCATTTGTTATCAGGTGATGCTACCAATATCTATTGATATTATGAGTTCTCATAACACACGTGCTTCAGCATTGGCTAATATACGAGATCCAAGTTATTATCCGCCGAATTTCTGACCTAGATCTTGGATCCATTAATCTATTCACATAGTTCAAAAGTTTGTTTTACTGCTCCTTTTTGTTACATTTATCTTTCTTTAACTAGTAATTGGGAACGCTAATACTAATATGTATCCTGCTAAATGATTAATAATTTCAAATTGTATTGAACTAGATCTCAGCTATTTCAATTCTATTTACTTTTGCAATTAAAGAATATACAATATTTGAGGCCAATTGTATTTAACCGTACGTTTGAGTTGTTTGAGACAAGTCACTGTAATTATGAAGGTTGTGCTTACTAAGTTTATATTCTCGCAACAAACACTCTGTGGTTGTTGTATTACAACATAATATAATTCCTAGACTCTTGGTGAATAATTTGTGTTAGAAATGTTGGTTGATTTTATTATTGATGTTCTCCGAGCAGTGCTTACAGCACTTTGGGTAATCATGACACTTTGTTCCTTTAACAATATATTGACCCCTTCTATGGAAACTTTATTTGCTGATATGACTTGATAAGCAGTAACTTTTGATATGTATTATCATACATTTTGGTGATTTTGTGAGACACCCTTCCTGTCTGGGAAGGTTATGTTTTTCCCTATAGCATTCGTCAAACAAAAATTATTAACTTGTGGAAGAGCCTCGGTAAGGGAGCTTAACCCCAATGAAGAATAAGAGGAGAGCCTAGTGTCATCAATGGCACGCCTAAGAAGATTGAACTCTTTAAGACTAAGCGGTTCATGCTGGCACATCACTCTATGCCATTGATGTATATATATGTTGGTGCAAGAACGATCACTCTCTTTAAAGGAGAAAGGTTGTTCTTCGGGCCTGTCTTTTGCTCCCAGAGATGCTGGTTCGAGTCCAGCTCGTGAAAGAGTTTGTGAGTATACCTCGGGAGGAGGAGGAGGAGGAGGAGGCCAATCACATTTATTAGAAGTCCACAATAGAGTTATTGTACCAACAAAAAGTTATTATACCGAAAAAAAGAAGCGACTACCTTACTTAAGCAATTCTGCTTATTCTTATTCTATCTTAGAAGAAGTGGGACTTGCAAACAACGCTGACGCTATATAGCCATATAGGCAACGCTCGGGACCACCTCCCTTCGCTTCAGAGGCCGCATATCAGCTACGCTCAATGCGGGATTTCTGTTGGATCAGCAATTAAAGGGAACGAGACTGGAAAGCCCAAACTGAGCCCGGCGGGGGAATGCTTACCGATACCAAAGCCGTTCCGCTCGTCCCTCTTTCCTTTCGAGGAGGGACTTCGCTTCACTCTCCTTGAAGAAAGCAAGTTTGCGGTTACGTAGATGATAACCGGTCTCATTCTTCTCAAGTGCACTCATCTCCTCCATCATTGCAGAGCTGCTAAAGGAGTGGAATGTGCTTAATGGGGGGAGCTTGAAGAGGAAGAAGACTGAGCTTTTGAACCAAATTCAAAACTTGGATCTTTTGCAGGAACAAAGACCTTTAAATGAGGCAGAATTACTTGAAAAGGCAAGCTTGCACATGGAATACCAGGAGATTGCAAAGAATGAAGAGATATCTTGGAGACAAAGATCTAGAGCTCTATGGCTGAAACAAGGTGACAAAAAGTTTTTCCAGAAAATTGCCAACTATCATAGAAGATCCAACCATATAGATAAGCTGGAGGTTCAAGGGGAAGAAATTATTGAACCACAAGGAATTAAAACCGAGATAGTGTCCTTTTATCAGAATCTTTATGCAGAAACAAAAATCTGGAGACCTGCTTTTAACTTCCAAGGTGAATACAACACTTCAGACCTATTAGCCTTATAGTAAGCACCTACAAGATCATTTTCAAACTGTTGACAGAGAGGCTCAAGAAAGTGGTGGACAAACTAGTGAACGAGCATCAAATGGCCTTCATTAGAGGCAGGCAAATCATGGATGCTTCTTTGATTGCAAATGAATGTGTGGACTCCAGACTTAAAGGGCAGGTTCCTGGAATTCTCTGTAAGCTTGATATTGAGAAGGCCTATGATCATGTTAATTGGAACTTCCTTCTCAAAGTTCTTCTGGATATGAGTTTTGGTAGGAAGTGGATCAATTGGATATCTTTCTGCATCAAAACAGTGAGATTTTCCATTTTGGTAAATGGCTCTCCAGAGGGATTTTTCCCTTTCGAGAGAGATTTGAGACAAGGGGATCCCTTATCCCCTTTTCTTTTCCTTTTTGCTATGGAAGGTTTGAACCAAATGTTAAGGAGTGCAAACAACAACGGTTAGCTGAAAGGTTTTAAAGCTTGAAACATGGAGGGAGACTGTGTGGAGATCACCCATCTTCTATATGCTGATGACTCTTTAGTCTTTTGTGAGGCAAAGGCGGATCAACTAAAATATCTAAGAGTCATCCTTGTTATATTTGAAGCAGTCTCAGGGCTCCATGTAAATTGGAGGAAGAGCATGTTGTTCCTAGTTAAAGAAGTAGATGGTATCCAGGCCCTAGCAGCTATTCTGGGATGTGAGGTGGTTTCTTTACCAACTAAATATTTTGGTCTATCTTTAGGCTCTAAGAACAAAGCTCGGGAAATATGGAAGGGGGTTCTTGAAAGATGTGAAAAGAGGCTGTCAATCTGGAAGAGCCAGTATCTATCCTTGGGAGGAAGGATGGTTTTGGTTAATAGTGTCTTGGATGCACTTCCTACTTATGTAATGTCCATGTTCCCCTTACCAATCAAGGTGAGGAAAATAATTGATTCACTAAGAAGGAAATTTATATGGCAAGGAAACAGAGAGAAGGAAGCCATTCATTTGGTTAACTGGAATTCCCTTATCACAAGCAAAGACAAAAGGGGTTTGGGCATTAGGAACCTAAAAGCTGACAATCAGAGTTTACTCTTGAAGTGGCTATGTAGGTATGACCTGAAAGTTAATGCTTTGTGGAGAAAGGTCATCTGTGACAAGTATGGACAAAATGGACTATGGTGCTCTAACACTGTCAATAGTCCACACGGGGTTGGGGTATGGAAGTCAATCAGACTTCACTGGAATATTCTGGCTGATAATTCATCCATAAAGGTTGGTAATGGAAGAAAAACACTATTCTGGACTGATAACTGGTTAGGACATTGCCCTCTTAAAGAACTTTTCCCTGAATTTTTCAGCATTGCGTCGTCACTTTCATCCACTGTAAATTCTGCTTGGGGTCAGCAAGGTTGAAATATTACTTTTAGAAGGGATTTGAATGATTGGGAATTAGAGAGGATTGTGTATTTCTTTAATATCTTGGAACAATTTCAAGGTCTTGGAGAAAATGAAGATAAACTCTGGTGGAACCTTTGCAGGAGTGGGAATTTTACAGTCAGATCCGCGTATACCTTAATGGATGTTTCTAACCTTCAGTTAGAAAAATGGACCTGGAGGAATATTTGGAAAGTAAAGGATCCTTTCAAGGTGGCATGCTTTTCATGGTTAGTTGCAAGAAAGGCCTGCCTAACCCAAGTGAACCTGAGAAGAAGAGGTTTTCAGCTTTGCTCTAGATGTCTACTATGTGGTACAGATATAGAAACTAATAGCCATTTGTTTCTTCATTGTCTGTTTACTGACCATCTATGGAAAATCTTTCTTAATATTGTGGGCCTCAAATGGAGCATGCCAGCTAACACTTGTGATCTGTTGAAGTGTTGGAATTACAATGGGGGTATAGTGAGACAGAAGAAATGGTGGCGATTAGTTCCTGCTTGCATATGGTGGACAGTCTGGAAGGAGAGAAATTTAAGAACTTTTGAAGACAGAAGCAACTCCTTACAGAATATGAAGATGAAGTGTTTACTTTTGTTTCATTTCTGGTATAAAGAAAGCTATGTAGAGGAGGCAGAATCTTTAGTAGATCTGATAGGTGCTCTGTAATCTTAGGTTGACATAGTTGGTAGTTGTTTCCTTGTAAATATGGCTTGGCACTGCCCTAGTGCTGGTTTATTTATTAATATACATGTTATCATTATAAAAAAAACATCGTTGTTCATGATATAAGTGTAGCTTGCTTATATAGCTCTTGAATGTCAGCACGAGCTTGAAACTGCCAAGGCAAACTCCTCCATTGAACACATATATATTAAATAATTTAGTGTATTTGATACTTTCCTAAATAATATTGATGCTAATTAAGTTATTTCTTAAGCATATTATGATATATTCTCTAGACAGTTAAGTTGGGTTCTTTCTCATTTGTTCTACATGAGTGTTATGCCTGAGATAAAAAGTTCACAAAATTTGTTTTTGAAGATGGACAACTCCATTTAAAGACTGCAATTGATGAAAAGTTTAACATGAAATTCTAATTTCCTAAAATGCTCATAAGTACTTCTTTCATCATAGGCTTTAATCATTGACTAATGTTCATCCGAAGAAGAAACTTTTTATCTTAGCAATGACTATTTTGACTACGTCCTATATGAAATTCAATCTCCTAAAATGTTTATAAGTACTTCTTTCATCACTTGCTTGTAATTAGTGACATGGATGAAGTTAGTGATTTCACGTAGTTATTACATGTTATAGCATTGAAGAAGGCAAGGAGGTTCCATGTTATGGTCAGCAAGCAAGAGTGTAAATGTCTCTATGAAATGATGTTATGAAAATAAGTAGGTGATTCTGAGATTATTGGCCTTGGAAAAAGCTATGGAGAACTAAAGTGCCATCTAAGATTGTATGTTTTTGGTAGATTGTCGCGCGTGGCGCATGTCTTAACTTGCACATGAGAGAGTATAACTTATGCAATATATGCTTTTTTGTGAGAATATGAAATAGTAAGCCACTTGTTTCTGCATTGAAAACACACTTGAATAATATGGCCTCTATTTCTAAATATGTTTTGGGGTGCATTGGGTGATGATACAAAATTTTAAGGAGCTACTTGACAGTTTTTAGGTTCAAGGCAAGGATAGAATGTTGAAGAAGACGCGAAAGAAAATTTCCTTATGCATCATATGGACAGTTTGACTTGATAGGAACAAGAGTTGTTTTGAAGGAAAAATGAATCTTTTTCTATTGTGAAGTATATATTCAGATTTATCTTGCTAGCTTAGAGGAGAACATGTTGTTAGCATCTGAAAAAGAAACTTTTTATCTTAGCATTGGTTGAGTAAATTCCAGATTAAATTGTTGGGCCCGTATTTTTCACGGACCATACACATCTATTAATGTTATAGAATAGCTGGGAGTATCGATGTGTCTGCTTCATGTCATTTAAATAAAAACTGAGGGTAATTTAGACTTTTCAGTAACCCTTATGAGTTGTTGCTCTTTTCCGATGACACGAATCCTCATTCAATTTTTCCTCCGAATATTTATCGCTTTCGCTTTTGACTTTTGATTAAAGTTTCTCCATTTTGATTACAGCTTCTCTATGGCATATGATGTTTATGTATGTCTATGACCTCCTTCTGTTTTATGAATTTCTTTCTTGCTTGTTATTTGTTCATCGCCTTCTTCTGTTTCTCTTTCGTCTCTATTTCATCTTTCCATGTTTGGATTTTGCTGATTTTGGCATTCCAAGCAATATATAATGCATGTTCATTGGGCTATGTTGACTTCTCTTGGTGCTTTGAATCTAGAACTGTTAAAGCTGACGAGATTATTTCATTTTTTGGACTTTATTGTGATTAGAGCTGACGAGACTGTTAGATCAAGGTTGGTATCTTCCATTTATGTGTTGTCTTCGTGAGCATGAAATCAAAGACCCTTGACACGTATTCTCCGCCGGAGTTCAGACCTCAACCTCTTGATCTGGAGATTTGACTTATTTTCCAAACTTCCGCAGTTGTATGTACTTGCATTTCTGTTGTTAGCATGTTTTGATGGCATAGAATCAATAGTTGACACACACAAAAGAGAAAGAAGGGCTAGAGTTCCCTTTGTTAAACGTGATGCTACTTAGCAATTGATAATTATCAACAGGAGAACAAAACAAAATTCTCTATGTACGCCTTTAAATCAGGGGCAAAATGAGGGAAAGAACTCACTCGATAGAGAAATTTAAGAGAATAGCAACTGAGAGATCAAAACGAACTGTCGAAAAAGTCAGCTTCACTAGGTGAAATATTATGCCCGTGAGAACAATAAAAATTTATATGTATTCCTTTGAATTTTTAATTTCTTTTGTATTCACAAAAAATGAAGATTTGACGTTCCTAAATTGTATGAGGCCAAATATTTCACATAGAAGCAGAACTCGCACTTCCAAATAAGAATTAACAGTTCTATTTCTTATCCTGTTCAAGATTGCTAGCAGATCTTTACAAGAACTACTTCATGGAGATAACTTTTACTGCACTAACTGTCATCGATCCACCCAGCTTATAGTAGGTAAAGTACAACAAGATTCTTCGACAAAATTGTTTACGGTTTAGTATTATCTATTTTCACCCATCTAACTTAGCATTTGTTCTATAGATGCCATTTTAAAGTCATTGTGACAGACAACAACAGTTCTGCATCAACAATGATTTCAGACGATCCTGCAGCAAAAATGTTACTTTTCACTCCGTAAGAGATTTATGATATGTGTTATGTTGAGGTATGTATTGCTCTTAAACTTCAAAAAGCCACAAACAAGTAGCTACTGCATGATGACCCTCTTTCGAAACATAATAACTAATCTCATAAATCTAGAAGTAAATTTTGCC
This sequence comes from Nicotiana undulata, assembly GCA_005239495.1. Classification (NCBI taxonomy): domain Eukaryota; kingdom Viridiplantae; phylum Streptophyta; class Magnoliopsida; order Solanales; family Solanaceae; genus Nicotiana; species Nicotiana undulata. Next base: position 49,732 of record ML273851.1, on the reverse strand, counting down.
CCTGGCTCACGTCCAAATAACTGACTGGTTCAATATTCAAATGAAAAGGATATTTACTGAGAATCAGGATGCAATATAGAAAAGCTATTTATTTTGTCTTTTATGGACAAAAAAAATGTGATCAACCTAGAGATGTCATCCATTACAATGGACGTAGCAGCGAGAAGCAAACATAAGATAATATTCATCGGTATAGAGGAAGGAGAGGACCACCACATAACACAGAGGCAATACTTCCTACCACAAGCATAACCATGGGATGTAAATAAAAACTCCTCCATCGAGAAAGTACTGGAAGGTATTTACTTCTTCCTGCATCATTCTTCATTTCTACTATGGTGCTTCTTGGCCTTCACTTGGTTACAATTCGTCTCTGTTTCTCTCAAAATCTGGCAGTAAATATTTTTTAAGGAAAATATACAATGTTCAATTGGTGTTTAGAATTTGCGGATGATACCGCTAATATTAAAATATGCATGTTTGTGATATACTGTTATTTTTTGTGTGTGTTGATTGTTTGGAGAGTAAATGGGTTCTTCGAGTATGAACTTGGCAGTAGAATTGCGATTCTATCCTCTCCGAGATTACTGATATTGGAATCTTTCTGCTTATCAATTTTTTATTATTTTTTTGTATATTCCACACATGAGTGTAATTATTTTTCAAAAGTAGCAATGGAACATAGAAGAACTTTGGTGCATTCAACGTTTGACGATATGACTGAAACAAGTTATTTTTTTTCCTTTTCTCTTTCCACAGGTATTCTACGATATACACTTCCATCATCCACTAAGTCGAAAGGTACATTATTTACTTCTAAAAAATTAGTAAATTATATATTGTGTGTTATTGTTATGTGACAGTGTTAAAGAAATTATTCTTAGAAAATATTCCACTTGCTTCAAGTATATCTCTATTGCAGCGTTGCTACTATTTGTTTAACTTTTATTAACAACAAAAATTAGATGTAACTTATAACCACTTCAAAAATGTATTAAATTATAAATAATTTGACAAAAATTACAAGCTTTTAGATCAGAAGTCTACATACAAAGATACTACGGATTGAGTACCTAAATCTTAAAAGGAGAAAAAATGACGACTCTCTAGATATATGCTTTAGGAGCTTCAAGTGTCGTTTATCTCATATTAATGTTTATTAACTAGGACATGTTATCTTGTGTATATTATCAACAATAAAAGATTCTCTTTTTGGTATACTTGGTTTTCTCATCATATCTGTAGATAATGTTAGTGACTGATGCTTTTGAATGATTTAGTCAACTGTAGAAAGTGACAAACAAATTAAAGAGAGTCCATCAGTATCAGAGAAGAAGAGAGCAATGGTGCTAGGAACATGATGGGTTGTCCGGTGCCAACTTCCTAAAGAGATATTACTTTCTTCTTTCAAGTAGCGTCATATGCTGGGGAAGGCTTATAATAAGCTCTGATGGTATATGGGATGCTTTATCATGGATTTGGCAACATAATCTTGCAAAGCTTTAACGACTAAACTTGCTCAAAGATAGTTGTGAAGGTGTGGAGTAGGTTAAAAAGTTTAATAGTGCTAATAAATTTAGTGATTACTCAAATCAATTTAATAACATAAAATTCAGCTCACGATAAGTCGCGCATCATTTGCCCCTCTGTGCACAAAAGACCACCAGACATATATGTAACTGCATAAAAATGTGCAGTAAGTGTAGTATGAGTACGTAAATCAACGTGTACTCAGTAAGTATCTAGCCTAACTGATGAGTTGCATTTTGTTTTGATGACTTAACAAACTTTTATGCGAAGAATCAGGTAGGGGACCTACTGCACATACAGCATCAAAGCAATCCACATCCTCAGGAATTCTGGATCACGTTCCTCTGAGGACAGATCAGATGAGGGACCTACTCCCTCATCTGACATACAGGCACCGGAGCACATCGACTTGACAACCTTGGAAAACTGTGCCAGTCAAGTGACTGCTTGTCACTGCTCACGCCTCAGGGCATGAGTAGTGCAGGAGTCACTTCCTTATGGATTGAACCTTATATCCTTAAGGCTTTAAGCATCCTTCTTGAAACATGTGATGAAGGATGATATCTTGAAGCAAGAGCAACAATCATCACACTTGAGCTTTTGACAAAAAGGAATATTCAAGCATTAAGTGCTCTCAAGCATTAAAGAGTCAAAAGCTTCAAGAGCAAGAAGACAACTCCACTAAGGTTTACAAACGTGCTCATCAAGTATTGATAATGTCTTTAGTTGAGTTGTAATCTTGTATTTTGTTTTTTCATTGTATCCTACTAGCTTTTGCAGAAGCAACTAAGTAGGAATCTTTTTCATTCTTTATTCTCTTGATCTCACTGTGACTAGAGGTAGTCATGAGTCAAAGTTTTTGTAACTAGAGAGTTTCAAAGTGGCTTGTAATAGTGATTACAAGTTAGTGTGTCAAAGTCTTTGTAAGGTTGCCTTTCAAAGTGGCTTGTAATAGTATAGATTACAAGTTAGTGAAGTTGAAATCCTACAAGTGTAGGTCGTGGTTTTTTGTCCCCTTGAGTGGAATTTTTCCACATAAAAATTCGTTGTCTCCTTGTGCACTTCGTCTAGCTCATAACTCTGTGGAAACTGGTAGAGTACCTGGTACCTCTACTGTTTGGTGGACCCCTACAAACTAACAATTGGTATCAGAGCAGGCACTTTCTAAACGGTTAACACCGAGAAAGAATCTGTAATGGCTGCTCCACAAAACTTCGAAGAAGGTCAGTCCACCTATCGACCTCCAAGGTTCAATGGTCAATACTATGGATGGTGGAAGACTCGCATGCATGACTTCATAATGGCTGAAGATTCAGAGCTATGGGACATCATCTGTGATGGACCTCATGTTCCCATGCATAAAGTAGGAGAAGTGGGACTGCTTGTGCCAAAAACAAGACTTGACTATAATGAAGCTGATAGGAAGGCAGTTGAAAAGAACTTTCGAGCTAAGAAGATCTTAGTGTGTGGGATAGGCCCTGATGAATACAACAGGATTTCTGCCTGCCAAACGGCCAAAGAAATTTGGGAGGCACTATAAACAGCTCATGAGGGAACAACTCTGGTAAAATAATCAAAGATAGACATGCTTACTACCGAGTATGAGCTGTTCAAAATGAAGGAGGATGAGAATATACAAGATATGCATACCAGGTTCACTTCCATTATAAACGAACTTCACTCTCTAGGCGAAGTCATTCCCAGAAACAAACTAGTGCGAAAGATTTTGAGTGTGTTGCCTAGTTCTTGGGAAAGCAAGGTAAATGTTATCACTGAGGTAAAGGATTTGCAGGTCCTAACAATGGATGAGCTGATAGGGAACCTGAAAACCTATGAGATGAAGAGAAGGAAAGACAGTGAAAGAAAGGAGCCCAGAAAAGAGAAGAACATGGTTCTTCAAGCGGAAAAATAAGAGTCCAGTGAGGAAGATCAGGATATGGCATACCTCACCAAACGTTTTCAAAAATTGGTTAGAAGAAATGGTGGAATACCAAGAAGGGGCAGCTCCAGCAAGTTCAAGAGTCATGACTTGTGTCACAAATGTGGCAAGCCCGGTCATTTCATAAAAGAATGTCCATTACTGAAACAAGATGCACAAAAATTCAACTTGGACAAAGGACCAAGAAGAAACCAGTTTCAGGAAAGAAGATTCAGCAAGAAAAATGCAGCTGACAATGTAGTGAGACAAGCACTGGCTGCATGGGGTGATTCATCTAGTGAATCAGATGAGGAACCTGAAACAGACAAGTCCCTGGTGGCAGCTGGCAGCAAGGAAAAGGAATATGACTCACTATTCGCACTCATGGCCAAATCGGATGAAGAAGATGAGGAAGGTGACACGGATANNAGGATCTATTGGCTAGCGAATTAGGAGAAATGGAACAAACTAAAGATGAGTTGACTATGGTAGTAGAGGACTTGAAGAATAATCTAGCAAAGCTTGAAAAAGAAACTAAACTTCTAGGGAGTGACAAGTAAAAGCTAAATGAACAAGTCAATACTATAGCACAAGAAAGAAATGACCTTCGAAATAAAAATGTCTAGAGGAAACTATTCAAGAGCTCAAACTAGAAGAATCTAGCTCATTAAGAATAGGAAAAGGGAAGGAAATAGCTAGTGAAAAAATTGTGGAACTTGAAATGACTTGAGGGAAGCAAAAATGGGTCTGTGTAGAGAGCTAGATAAAAATAAAGAACTTCATGATGAATTAATTAGGGTGAAGTCCGACTTAAAGAAATCCCTGAACTGCACCTGGTCCTCAGACATTGTCAATACCATGTACCTAAATAATTGTGGGAGCAGGCAGGGTGTTGGTTTCCAAAAGAAAAAAACCCCATATAATCCTCACAGCAAATATGTTACTGTCCCTGACAAATGGCTCTGTACCCACTGCGGGAACAATGGACACTTTAAGGAAAAATGTCCAGCCAGGGACCTCTTCATCAAAAGAAATAGAATACTTGCTGAGAGAAGGAAGCCTGAACAGGGACCTGGTCCCAGCACCAAAAGACAAAAAATCCTGCCTGCATGGACTAGAAGAGCTCTTATTCACCCATTCTCAAATAACAAGGGACCCAAACTTATCTGGGTTCCTAAATCTAACCATTAACTTTCATGTGCAGGGTTCAGTGAGAGGAAGTGGACTGCAGTGGATCATGGACAGCGGTTGCTCCAAACACATGACTGAAAATACTATGGATTTTCTCTCACTGAAAGCCCTGCAAGGAGGGGATGTATCCTTTGAAATGGAAAATAATGGATACATTCTTGGTGTTGGAAGAGTCGGGAAGTCCTCGGAACATTCAATTGAGAATGTTTACTATGTGGATGGGTTGAAATACAGTCTCTTGAGTGTCTCACAAATCTGTGACAAGGGAAATAAGGTGGAATTTCTGTCAAAGGAATGTACTGTTATGAATCTGACAACTGGAGCGGTGATCCTAATTGCAAGGAGGTACAAGAACATCTACGTCACTGACTTCAAATCTATGGAGGAAGGTGAGATGAATTGTCTCAAGGCTGTTGAAAACGATGCTGAGCTTTGGCACAGGAGATTGGGACATGCCAGTTTCTCTCTTTTGAACAAATTAATAAAGAGGGACCTGGTGTTTCGTCTGCCAACATCAACATTCAAGGACCACAGTGTGTGTGAAGCCTGTGCAAGAGGAAAGCATGTAAGATCCTCCTTTAAGCCAAAAAAGGAGGTCAGCACTTCCAGACCACTTGAACTCTTACACATGGACTTGTGTGGACCAATGAGAGTTGCAAGCAGGGGAGGAAAGAAGTACATCTTTGTGATTGTGGATGATTTCTCTAGATTCACTTGGACGTTGTTTCTTCGATCAAAAGACGAGACATTTGAAGTATTTGTTGCCTTTGTTAAAAGAATTCAAGTAAAGATGAACCTAAAGGTATCTTACATCACGTCGGATCATGGAACGGAGTTTGATAATGTCAAGTTTGATGAGTTTTGTGGTGAAAATGGAATTACACACAACTTCTCAGCCCCAAGGACTCCTCAGCAAAATGGGGTGGTAGAACGAAAGAATAGAACCTTGGAGTACATGGCACGAAAAATGCTTATAANGGTAGAACGAAAGAATAGAACCTTGGAGGACATGGCACGAACAATGCTTATAGACAGTGGGATTGCAAAGAACTTTTGGGCTGAGGCGATCAACACAGCATGTTACTTGATCAATCGGTGCATGATCAGGTCCTTCCTGAATAAGACTCCTTATGAACTGCTCAATGGAAAGAAGCCCAAGGTAACTCACCTAAGGGCCTTCGGCTGCAAATGCTATGTGTTGAACAATGGGAAGGACCAGTTGGGAAAATTTGATGCAAAGAGTGATGAAGGAATTTTTCTAGGGTACTCCTCACAAAGCAAAGCATACAAAGTGTTCAATAAGAGAACCCAGTGCGTAGAAGAGAGCGTTCATGTAATCTTTAATGAAGCTCCCTTCTCAACCAAGGATAACAATTGTGAAGATCAAGACTGTGAACCACTGTTAGTCCCAGGAGAAATCTCTGATGTATCAAATGGAAAGGCGGATATGCTAAGCCAACCTAATAAAACACTGGAAGATACCTCAACACTGCCCCAAGGGTCTCAGGAGGAACCTGGTCCTCCTATCTCTTCTGCAGAAGCTGAAGAGAGGGTTGAAGATGCTATGGAGAGCACCCCACAAATTGATGAACAGGAAGCACAAGGAAGCTTGAACAATATGCCTAGCACCTCTACAACCCAGTTCCNTGAAGAGAGGGTTGAAGATGCTGTGGAGAGCACCCCACAAATTGATGAACAGGAAGCACAAGGAAGCTTGAACAACATGCCTAGCACCTCTACAACCCAGTTCCAGGTTCCAAACTGGAAACATAAAAGCTCTCACCCCCTTGACAACATAATCACTCCTCTTGATTCCGGAGTTCAAACCAGATCAAAAACCAAAAATTCCTTAGCCTTCTCAGCTTTTCTATCCCAAATTAAACCCAAAAATATTAAGGAGGCTCTAAAGGATGCTGATTGGATTGTGGCCATGCAAGAAGAACTTCATCAGTTTGAAAGAAATCAGGTGTGGCACCTGGTTCCTCGACCCTCAGGAAGGACCATTATAGGAACCAGGTGGGTGTTCCGGAATAAACTAGATGAGCATGGGAGGACCACAAGAAACAAGGCAAGGCTAGTGGTACAAGGGTATAATCAAGAAGAGGGGATAGATTATGATGAAACATTTGCTCCAGTTGCACGGATGGAAGCCATTCGAATTCTTATTGCCTTCGCGTCTCATATGGAATTTACTCTGTTCCAAATGGATGTGAAGAGTGCCTTCCTGAATGGCTATCTTAAGGAAGAAGTGTACGTCAAGCAACCCCCTGGGTTTGAAAGCCACGATCATCCTGAACATGTGTTCAAATTGGATAAAGCACTGTATGGGTTAAAGCAGGCCCCTAGAGCGTGGTACGAGAGGCTATCTTAGTTTCTACTTGATAATGTCTTTAGCAGGGGGAAGATAGATAACACTCTGTTCTTGAAGAAACGAGGAAGGAATCTCCTTATTGTCCAGGTCTATGTGGATGACATCATCTTTGGGTCAACAGCAGATTCCTTGTGTAAAGAATTTGCAAGCCTCATGGGAAGTGAGTTCGAGATGAGTATGATGGGGGACCTGAACTTCTTTCTGGGTCTTCAGGTGAAGCAGTCCATCAAAGGCACATGCATAAGTCAGCAGAAATACATCAGGGAACTACTCAAAAGGTTTGATATGGAGGAATCCAAGGTGATTGACACACCCATTGCAGTGGCGACCAAGCTAGACATGGATGATGCTGGCACTCCCGTAAATCAGACCATGTATAGAGGGATCATTGGATCACTTCTCTATCTTACAGCCAGCAGACCAGACATAGTTTTCAATGTAGGATTATGTGCAAGATTTCAATCAAATCCCAAGGAATCGCATCTAAAGGCAGCTAAAAGGATCCTACGTTACCTTAAAGGCACACAGGACCTGGTTCTTTACTATCCCTAAGGTGACAACTTTAATCTTGTTGGTTATGCTGACGCTGATTATGCAGGTTATCTTGTAGACAGGAAAAGCACTTCAGGGATGGCTCATTTTCTTGGATCCTGCCTGATTTCATGGGGAACAAGAAAGCGAAACTCAGTAGCACTATCCACAGCCGAAGCAGAATATGTAGTTGCCGCCTCTTGCTGTGCTCAGCTACTGTGGATCAAACAGCAATTGGAGGACTTTGGAGTCTACATTGACAACATTCCTCTCTTATGTGACAACACAAGTGCACTGAACATGGCAAAAACCCAGTTCAACACAAACGAACTAAACACATTGATGTGAGACATCACTTCCTCAGAGACAACATTGAAAAGGGATTCATATGCATGAGATTTTGCTGTACTGAAGATCAAATTGCAAATATCTTCACGAAAGCTCTTGCGAGAGAACATTTCGAGAAAAACAGGCTTGCATTGGGACTGCTGAGATCTGATTAAGAACCTGGTTCTCCTATTAGCATACTGTTGTACTCAGTGTAAGTAATAAGGTGTTTTCCTAGCAAAGTCTAACTCACTCAAATACCGTTGCAGGTAGACACGCATGGTGATTACAGAACTTAGTGAAGCAGCATTGTAGACTACACAAAGACTGAAGCACTTCTTTTCAAAATTTAAATGAGCACGGGACCCGGTTCCCTTCTATCAGGTCAGTAAATATATGTGTTCCTTCTCTCTCCATCAAAAAGTAACTGCATTTATTACTACTGCCATCACTCCTTCTCTCTCTCTTCATCTTTTTAGACACATCAGTCACATCTGTCTCTTTAACTTCTCTACACGTTTTCCCACTTCTCAAACCGCCACTTGAACATGCTTCCCTTTCATCTTCTTTCCATCTTCTTCTTCTTCATCACATCACACACAACTTTACCAATCCTATCAATCTCTCTCCTTCTCTCTCACTCCTGTCCAAATTGTGTAAATGGCATCCCAAGACACCACTTCTCCTCCCTCCATTACTGCTGACCTCAACCTTAACCCTGTCGAGGCTATGGGGCTCTCGCCCTCGAAGGAGACGCTCCCTGTTTCTGAAGCACCTTCTACTCCTATTGTTCAACCTCCATCCATAGAGTCCTCTTCTCCTGCAGCTTCCCCTCCCGCGTCTCTTCCATCTCCACAGTCACCAACCACCATAACCTCTGACAAACCCCATTTAACACCATCCTCTTCCTTACCATCATCTTGGACTCCAGCATCAGAAACCTCTCTGGTCTCTGACGATTCTGAGGATGATCCTAATCAATACATCAACTCAGCCTTCCTCACCACTCAACCCTCTTTACAGTCCCCTGAAAAGGAAGCAGCCGAAAACATTATGGCTTTTTCTTCTGAAAAACCCTCTGAAGGTACCCTCTCTTCTCCCAAGCCTCAAGGACCGTCACCCTCTATTCTTGAGGATGAAAGTACTCTGGTTTCCTTTGAATCTCCTCGACATGAGCCCTTGTCTTCAAATCCTGGTAAGGAACCTGGTTCTGCTTCCAGTCTCTCACCAACTGAAAAACTCATCTATCCTTCTCCTCTCAAATCCATTCCTCCTCCACAAGACAATGATGAGGATGAAATGGTCCTCAGTGCCCGCTTTAAGCTCCGTCATCGTACTCCTGTCTCAATCCCATTGGCAAATCGGCCTGCAACCAGGTTACATCAAAGGAAGTTGTGGCTCAAGCTCTTGAGAAAAGCAAAAAGGTCAACAAAACCAAAAAGAGGCAACTTGTGAAAGGTGGTCTCCCTGTTGAGAACAAAAGCATTCCCGTTGTAGAGGTTGATGAGGACACTACAGAGGAACCTAGTTCCCTTGTAGGTCGCCCCTCTAGTGCATCTAAAAGGACAGTGAAGCCTCCAACTGTTCATACTACAACAAAGGGTAAAGAAAAATCTGTCTCAGAAGTCAGCAAATCAACTCCGACCTCTCCAAAAGCAACAGGGAAATCTGTGCAAGCTTTGGGTAAAAGAAAGCATGGTGAGGATACAGTACCTACTGAAGAACCTGGTTCTGTGCAAGTCCCCATCAGGAAGGAACAGAGTCACTTACCTGTCGTGCTATTTGGTCGTACCATCAACCCTGAAACTCTTGACATGCCAGGTATGACTCAGCTTATGGCTATGATTGAGTTCCAAAAGTGGGACCGTCTTTTGAATGTTAGCAGTGCTAAAGTGTATCAGGATGCAGTTAGAGAGTTTTATGATTCCTTCTTTTTTCATGTTGATGGTCACGCCTGTGTGTTGGTAGGGGGTGTGGATATCGTATTCGATGATGTCCGGTTGGGTGATATTTTGGGGATTCCGTCCGAGGGTCTGTCCTCTGTTGATCCAACCCAGGATTCATGCAGTAACTCTTTCCGGAAGGCCATCGTAAAAACTGGGGGAGTCCAGCATGGGGACCGGGTTCATAAGAAGGCCATGCTGCCTGTCTATCAACTCCTCTTTGAGTTGGTAAACAAGGTTCTTCTCCCACGTGCAGAGAGACATTTTTTTGCATCCCGGGCTGACCTTATTTTGATGGAAGCGCTGGACAATTTCACCCCGGTGAATCTACCTGCTCTTATGATCCGTCACATGCATAAAGTGGTCACTCTCCAAGATAACAATCATGGTCTTCCCTACGGGTTCCTCCTTACAAGAATATTCAAGTACTTCAAGGTTACTCTCACAACTCCTCGCATTGGGACGCGTAAGCAAAGTTTCACCAAGCTCACTCTTGAGGAGTGTGAGTGTATAGAAAGAGTCGTGGGTATCAACTCAACCATCTCCCAAATGATTAATACGCTCAATGCTGCCCAAGACACCATTCAAAGGCTGAAAGGGCAAATTGCCATTCTAGAGGCCGCAGGCCAGTCTGCTGGGGGACCTGGTTCTGACACTGCAACTGCTACTGAGGTGGCTCGTCTTACTCAAGAAAATGCGGAATTAAGACAGCAAGTTACCGATCTGAAAGATAGGCTCCTTCAGGAGCAATACTCTGCTAATGCTCGAATGGACCTCGTCCTTGCCTCCACTCTTCTGCCTCCCTCCTCTAACATCTCTTAGGAACCTGCTCTTATTCCTCTCATGTTGTGTATGGAAAAGTAGTTCTAATTGTTCTTTTTTGTTGGTATGAATTTGGATCTCATGTGTTTTCTCCTGCTTGGAAAATCCAAAGAACGTCTAAGCCTTTTTGACCACGACTTCACCTATGTACTTAGCTCATTTTTCTATTTATAACATCAGTCTTTGTGTGTTCTCTGTAATGCTTTGATCTATGTTCTGTTTTCTACCATGTTGTGTGCACATAAGGGGCATGAGTTAAATTTTCTGGACTTCCTTCATCTTACTTACTCTGTGTTTCTTTTTGTGATGCCAAAAGGGGGAAGAATATTATGATAGGGGGAACTTGTGTAAAACTTGGTACACTGGTAGGGGGAACGGCCTAGGGACCTAGTAACTCAGTGTATGCATACTGGTAGGGGGAACACACTGGCAACCTGGTCATTCACTCTCTCTTAACATTTCCCCATCAATGATAAAAGTTTGTCATCATCAAAAAGGGGGAAATTGATGAGTTGCATTTTGTTTTGATGACTTAACAAACTTTTATGCGAAGAATCAGTTAGGGGACATATTGCACATACAGCATCAAAGCAATCCACATCCTCAGGAATTCTGGATCACGTTCCTCTAAGGACAGATCAGATGAGGGACCTGCTCCCTCATCTGACATACAGGCACCGGAGCACATCGACTTGACAGCCTTGGAAAACTGTGCCAGTCAAGTGACTGCCTGTCACTGCTCACGCCTCAGGGCAGCAGCAGTGCAGGAGTCACTTCCTTATGGATTGAACCTTATATCCTTAAGGTTTTAAGCATCCTTCTTGAAACATGTGATGAAGGATGATATCTTGAAGCAAGAGCAACAATCTTCACACTTGATCTTTTGACAAAAAGGAATATTCAAGCATTAAGTGCTCTCAAGCATTAAAGAGTCAAAAGCTTCAAGAGCAAGAAGACAACTCCACTAAGGTTTACAAATGTGCTCATAAAGTATTGATAATGTCCTTAGTTGAGTTGTAATCTTGTAATTTGTTTTTTCATTGTATCCTACTAGATTTTGTAGAAGCAACTAAGTAGGAATCTTTTTCATTCTTTATTCTCTTGATCTCACTGTGACTAGAGGTAGTCATGAGTCAAAGTCTTTGTAACTAGAGAGTTTCAAAGTGGCTTGTAATAGTGATTACAAGTTAGTGTGTCAAAGTCTTTGTAAGGTTGCCTTTCAAAGTGGCTTGTAATAAAATAGATTACAAGTTAGTGAAGATGAAATCCTACAAGTGTAGGTCGTGGTTTTTTGTCCCCTTGAGTGGGATTTTTCCACGTAAAAATCCGTTGTCTCCTTGTGCACTTCGTCTAGCTCATAACTCTGTGGAAACTGGTAGAGGACCTGGTACCTCTACTGTTTGGTGGACCCCTACAAACTAACACTAACCCCATAGAAGTAGTGACGAGGGGTCGACATCGAAACTTATTAGTGGTCTGATAAGACAGATACAATAAAAAGTAAACAGATATGGGGCAGAGTATATAAACGAATTAAATAAGTATAAATATGTGGTAAAATCCCTCTATCAACAGTAAGCTCAACTCTTGATTAGCAGTCACCTCCTCCATTGGAGTGTGTGTGTATATATATATATATATATGTGTGTGTGTGTGTGTGTGTGTGTGTGTGTGTGTCTGTGTGTGGACCTCACTAGATGGGTCGTCATAATTAAAATCAAGAAAACTCTCAGATGCATTGGCCCTTTTGACAAATAATACGCACGATTTCATAGGAAGGATTTTTACAGAAATATCAAGGCGTACGACTCGATCCCATCATAATCTGGTATATAACCATAGATACATCTATTATATATTTCCGAGGAGAACGGCCAACTCCTATGAGAGTGTGGTACATAATCCTACTGAGGCGACCGCCCCGATCCCATAAGGTGTGGGCACTGTCGAGGGACGAATGGCACGGACCATAGATGTATCTATCCTGCCGAGGCGAATAGCCCGGTTCTATTAGAATAAGAAAGCTTCGACCGGTATTTGAACCCACTCACGAAGGGACGAGTGAGTTTTAGGAAAGCTTTGGGAAAATCCCTTCGATGAGAACGCGTAACGCGGAGGCCGGGGGGGTGGGGGGGGGGG
>ML273851.1:24613-36747 GCA_005239495.1 Nicotiana undulata | reverse complement strand
GCCGGCGGGGGGGGGCGGGGGGGGGGGGGGGGGGGGGGGGGGGGGGGGGGGGGAATTCGTTAGAGGAGTACAAGTATTCCGTGGCAAAGCATAAAGTTCATCTGATCTCTACAATAACGTGTCTACCACTCTACACAAGTCTAGTCTCAAGTCGTAACGTAAAATAAAGGAATTTAATAGGCAAGAGACTGCTCAAATAGAACAACTACAGCATAGTGAACCTAAGTCTACCCGGACAATAACATAAATATAGCTACATACAGACTCACGTCACCTCGTGTGTACGTATCCCCCGCAATTATTAGCAAATATTAATTACAACACCTAGGAGTAGTTTTCCCCTCACAGAGTTAGACATGAGACTTACCTTGCTCCGAAGTTCCATAACCGACTCCAACGCCGCTCTGACACCTCAAACCAGTGCCCTTCTATCCAAAACTAGTCAAACAATGTGCAAACCAATCAAAATATACTCTAATACTCATAACAAATCGATTTAAATAATTTCCCAACTCCGCTAAAAAAGTCGATAAAACCAACCCTAGGCTCACGTGCCAGGATTCCAAAATTTTCCGAAGATAAACTTTACCCATAACACCACGAGCTCAAATATATATATTTTATTCCTAATTCCATGTCATATTTCATGGAAAATTTCCAAAAATACCAACTTCTAGGTTTTTCTTCAAAATATAATATTCTACTAATTTTCATGTATAAATCCATCTATGATGAGTGGTGATTTTACCACTCATCTGAGCCTCTTTTCGTTAGATTTTGCATCCTTCAAAGATAACTTGAGGTCGTTTATAGTGTGTAATTGCTCGAATTTCAGGGAAATGATGCCATGAAGTGGTTGGTATTGAATTGGAGTGAAGTTGAGCAAAAAGTGGTGAAATTGCAGAAAACTTCCAGTGATTCCGCACCTGCGGACTCTGGGCCACTAGTGCGACCTCGCACCTGCGGAGGATGAACCGCACCTACGAAGAAGAGCTAGTCTGGTAGATAATGCACCTGCGATGTCATCCACGCACCTGCGGAACCGTAGGTGCGACCTTTGGTCCGCATCTGCGGAAATGGCCCAAGACACCAAGACTCGCACCTGTGAGTAGAATTCCGCCCCTGCGGAACCGCACCTGCGATGATTCTTCCGCAGGTGCGGTCAACGGGCATCAGATCTGGACAAAGATGTAAAATCACATTTTTCATTCCCAACTCACATATACTAGACCTAGCAGACATTTTTCTGGATCTTTTGGGCATATCTTTGGCTTTGTAAATACATTTTTGGGAGAGAAGAATAAGTCTTGAAGCTAGGGTTTGCACACACACTTGAGTTGTGAAGATTTCACTCTTGTGGTTAAGATTTTCTTACCCATTTATGTTTGTTTCTCATTTCCTTGTTTTGTATTGAATATTGAAGTGTGTAGTATTTATTTCCAACACTTGAATCTTGTTTATGGAAATTTACATATTTAAAGTGTGGATTAAATAGCTTGTTGTGCTTATGTATTGAATGATTTTATTATATTTATGAACTGAGTTATTGGTTCTTTAATTATTCTTGTTCTTTAATGTTTCCAAAGGGATTATCTAACCCTAGGACTCGCCCATTAACTCCGAATTAATTTTGGAAAAGATAATTTGGGGTTGGGAAAGATTAATTAACAAGAACTTGAGGCTTTAACCCTCATTTTATAGATTCTACCTAGGGATAGGATTGAACTACTTGTAGCCAAATCCGGAAGTGCTTAATCTCTTAATTGGGTTAGGAATAATTCAATTAGGAAGTCTTGTTAGTCTTTGGGAAAAATTAAGAATTATTATCCGTGACTAATTAACATAAACTCGCTCATATTTGTAAAATCGAGAAATATATTGGATCGTTACTTGAGTGTAATTCCCGAAGCTTCCATACTTGTTTCCATTGATCATTTTACTTGCTTTCTAGATTAGTTTATAATCGCATTTAGTTATAAACAACTTTCAAAACCAAAATCTTATTTGTTTGGCATTGCGCGATAAAGTGATAATTCTCTTGCATTCCTAATCGTCTCCATATTGTTCTCTGTGGGATTCGACCCCAACCTTGTTGGGTTACTATATTTGACATCGCTCGCTTACACTATTTTAAGGTGTAATTTGAGCGTATCAAATTTTGGCGCCGTTGTCGGGGAACAATTGGCGTAATTTAGGTTATTTGAGAAGTAAGCATAAGTGCTTTGATCCAAACTTGTGAATATTTGTGTAATTATTTTTCTTGTTTATTTCCTTAATTTTTTATATATAAAAAATATGGCATCTTATAATGAAAATTGGTCGGATGGTAGTTGTTCATACTTTGATGACCCTTGTCCATATTGTGGAGGACCACACTCGTGGAAAAATTATTTAAATTCTCCCGGGGATGGATTGTGCGCACAATCTCAAACCTATGAGTGGAGTATTTGTGATAGGTGTGGTTGCCAAAATGGTCATTGGTATGATTGTGTATATTTGTCCGTCCCCACCCCAAGCCCCCACTATGATGAATCTACTTTTTATGATGGCAACTTTAGGGGTGAAGAAGTGGAGGAAATTGAGCATGATCGAAATGGAGAGTTCAAGCTCATGTTGCGGTGTTTACTTGAAGGAGGACACAATGAGCAAAATGCCTTCGAGGAGCTTTTGGAGAATAGTCTCCAAAATGGCTTGACACTTACACAAAACCAAGAAGAACTCTCAAATACTAAAAATGAGAAGATGATGCTCATGTCGAAGGCCATTCTTGAAAGTGAGGAATCAAGAATTGAACATCCTCTAACCGATTCCATGAGTATTAGTGATGCCAACAAAAATATGGAATTCGAGTCAACCTGAGTGATTGAAACTTTGGTTGAAATTGACTCTATTCCGGTGGAAAATGAGGATGTCAAAATTCGGAAAAATTTGCAAGTTGGAGGTTTGAAGGCACATTCCAAGCATTTTTCAACATTGGAATTGTGTGGTAAAACGGAAGTTGAACTACACGAATCAATGGAGTATTTCGAGGAGGAGAAGTTTTTACCATACATCTTGCAATTTGAGGAAACAAGACAACAAAATGACATTCCTCACATGAGAGCCAAGAAGTGCAAAATGAATAATTCAAGGCTCGGCTCGATCAGGTACTTACCACCCCCCCAGCGCATGTGGTCACAAGCTTGATTCCAAGCTAGGAGCCCAATTCATATCATCCAAGTGACGAGAAAAGTGGTAAAGTGATTTTCGTCGTGCCACGACATTAAATATGGCGCTTGGTGGGAGGAAACCCATCGTTTCTCAAACTTGTTTGGTTATTTATGAAATTTTCTTTATTAGAATAGCTTATTATATTTTTTCTAACCAATCCGCCAAGTTTCGGAATTTTTGGAGTTGATTTGAGCAGGTCGGGATACCAGGTGGTCCAAAACAGTGCAAAAAGCATCAACTGAAATGTTGGGCAATACACTGACCAAATCTGCGATGATGCTGGTGCTAAATGCGATCGCAGAGTTGTATATGGGAGCAAAAATGTGATCGCTCAATACACACAAAGTTAAGGCAGTTTCTAGGGTTTTCGCACCTGCGGTCAAAGCATCCGCAGGTGCGACCTCGCAGAAGCGGCCTCTGACCCGCAGGTGCGGCATTATTCGCATGTGCAGCTTCACCCTCGCACGTGCACAACCGCAGGTGCGGATAAATCCCCGCAGGTGCGAAAATCGCCCAGCTAAATGCCTAATTCTAACTCCCCAAGTCAGTCTTCTACGCCCCAAAATTCAAAGAACAAAAACAAATCCTCACATCTCTCATCTCTCACGCACAAGATCACAAGAGACCCAGGTAATATCTACCCCTCACTCCCTTTTTCTTCTATATCCTTCTTTTTCATGTGTTTTCATCAGGCCACACTGGTCGGCTTTCTATGTTAAGTTCACTCTACAGTTTTTACTTATTTATTTGTATTTTACTGTATTGCATTGTGTTTCCCTTCTAATTTAGGGTGAGGATTTAGTTGAGAGTAGGGATTGTATGCTGTTCTAAATGAAGCAACAAATTGTGGGGTTATTGTGAGCACCAAATTCGTGTGAGGAGATACTAAATGTTAGGTGCTCACAAGGTGTTCGGCTACTTGTATAAGTGAAAATTGAGTGCCAAGTTCTTTAATCTTAATGTTAATGAAGTTAGGACAAAGTTTTGTGCACTGATCAGGAAGTCTTGAGTACAGATTAGTAGCCAAAAACCAAGCCCAAGTCAAAAAGTATAAAGAAATTTCTAGGCAGTTGAATTTTGGACGAAGGACCGCAGGTGCGATAATAGTTCTGCAGGTGTGGCTTCGCACCTGCGTGCCCTTCACCGCAGGTGCGACCTTCTTCCGCAGGTGCGCCTCATGGAACGCAGGTGCGCAACTGCACCTGCGGTTAAAGTTCCGCAGGTGCGGAAACTGCCCAGTTCTGCCAAAAATAGTGTACTTGCAATTGGCCTTTCCCGGGTCCGTTCAACTTGGTTCTTTTGCTTAATTGCAGTGTTTTAACCTGCTTAACAAGGTTCCACTGCTTGACTAACTTCGTTTTGATTTTTCGTAGGTACTTTGACTCAAAAATGGACCCGCACGCACACGAAAATGCTCCACACAATTCTAAAATTGAGAAGGAGGTTGGGGAACATTATGATAATTATTGGTTCATGTCAGCTGACTGTCAACGCCGGTATTATGACAACCTCCTCACCAAGAAATTGGTGCTTGAGAGAGGGACCGAGGAGGACAAATTAGGCGAAAAGCTCCCGAATTTCTATTATCGGTTGGTATCCTCTGGGTGGTCGTGTTTCATTCCCACTACGTGCAAGGCAAATGAGACATAGGTTCGCGAGTTTTACGCCAATATCAGGCGTGCAAACTTTGACTCTCCTCACCTCATCATCAGAGGGAAAATAGTGAGGTTCGGGGCAGAAGAGATCAACGTTGCACTCGGGATTCCAAGCCACCCAATAGAGCCAGTACTAGAGAAGGACCACTGCGAAAACTCGGCATGTCTTGTGTCCAAATTGTACCCTGAGAGTGTCCGACCACAGTGGGCTAACAAGAGGAGAGGCTTGAAATCAGCTGACTTCACAGCCGAGGCTAAGATATGGCTATATATACTAAGCAGTAGGGTGTCCCCCAGTGAGAATGTCTCTCGTACACCACAGCCCTGATCATTACTTTCCTGATTGATGGCATTCCAGTGAACCCGGGCCATTACATTCTGAGCGAGATGCAACAATATTTGTTTGACTATGGGTCGGGGTTATTGTTTCCATCTTTGATTACTGAGTTGTGCAAACGGGCACAGGTCGAGGAGCGCCCCACTGATCATTGGGTACCCGCTGACAAACCCTTCCACCCGCTGAGAGTCAAGGGGGGGGGGAGCAGTGAAGAGGAAGAAGAGGAAGACCACCACCACCACCACTGCCGGAGCTGGATCCTCCTCACAGCCTGTTGTAGCAGAGAGTCCTTTTGGGGAGATGAACTCCCAATTTGCTATCCTGCGGGACCTAGTGTCCAAGCTCCCCACTGGACCTTTCACCTCCCTGTCACGACCCGTTTTCGGATTGTGATGGCGCCTGTCGTGGAACCAGGCTAGCCAACTGTTACAACAATACTCAATTCATTTACTAGAGAAATTTACTTATCATTGGCTCAATTCATAGAAATACTAACATTGTTAATCATTTAAACCGCCTAACAAAAGAAATGAGCTCCAACAATCACCCTAGGATCTGGAGTCACGCAGTCATGAGCTACTAACATCCATACAACTGAGAATAATAAAACTGAAGTTTTAAGTTTCAAAGTTCCAATACAGAAGGGAGAATAGGGAAGAGAGGGATGGGACAGCGAATGCCAGCTGCTACCTATGTATTATGCAACTCTCATAGGTAGTCCTCTCGGTACACATAATTGGCCATTGGCCCAGGGAAATCCATCTCGTAACATGTACGACGTGGTGACTCAGTCACTAAGTACCGAGGGAGCAGGCCAATTCAGCCTTTCGGAGAAATCCATCTCCGGGATATCATACTCATCCATAATCCGTACCAGGGAAATCCATCCCTCCATATCTCATGAAAAATATTTGTGCCGGGGAAATCTATCCCTCTATGTGTCATGTCTCGGACAAATCCATGTCCAGGGAAATCCATCCCTCAATATCTGTGCGCTCACTGGGGGTGTAAAGACTCCGGAGGGGCCGCCAAGGATATGGCCCAAGCGCTATATATATATCAATCCCACGAAGGGTATATCATCTCAACATTTGGCTCTAGGCCCATACTCAGTCAGAATTACCAGTCTCCTCACAATACTCTCATTATGTAACAGCCCAAACAATGGCAATGCATGATAAATAAATGAATTCTGAGACTGAAATACGAATACGTGTATAATAACAGGACTGAGTATGCACAAGTAAAGTTCACAATAGAAATAACAGTAACGGACCCTTTCCGGTCTCCACATATAGACATGAAGTCTTATCATTTATACTTGTTATGTTACTTTTAGTTTCTACGCATTAATAGCGTTCACAGTACCGATATCATGATGGAATAACAGTTAAACCGTGCCTGGGGATAAGCCGGGCCACAACAAATCAACCAACACTCATATGCCCGTCACTTGGCGAGTGTATCGTAGTAACTATCATCAATTAGCATGTACATTGGGGTTTTGAACCCCTCAGTTCCAAGGTTGAAGCCGTTACTTACCTCGAAACCGGCTCAACTCTACTCCGCCTGGCCCTTTCCTCGAGAATCGGCCTCCAAATGCTCCAAATCTATCAATAATCAATTACATAGCGTCACAATGTGCTAAGGAACAATCCCCAAATCAAAATTTAGCAAAAATACCAAAATCCCGAATTCGGTCAAAACCCGGCCCTCGGGCCCACGTCTCGAAAGTCAGAAATTTTCACAACACTAGGTCCCTTGTCCTTTCCCGAGTCTAACCATACCAAGAACACGAAAATCGGACCTCAAATGGTCCTCCAATTCCCCCATTCTTCCTCTCTTAAACCCAAGCCCTAACCACCATTTTTCTACTGTTTTTACCCATGATTTCAACCTAAAATCGTTCTTAATGCACAACATAACGATTTGAGTCCAAGAAACTTACCTCCTTGAAGAAACAACGAAATCCCTCTTCAAATACCTTCAAAACCTCCAACCCGTGTGAAAAAAGGGTGAAAGAGAACAAATTTCGCGAAGGCTGCCTTTTTATAGTTCTGCCCAAGTGTCCGCACCTGCGGCCCAATCATCGCAGGTGCGATCGCACCAGCAGTAGCAGCTTCAGCTGCATTTTCAAGTCACAAATTCCTTCGTTTAACGTCCGAAATCAAACCCGAGCCCCTCGGGACCCCAACCAAACTTACCAACATATCCAACATGGTTATTCAAACTTAGTCGAGCCATTAAAACACCAAAAACAACATCAAAAAACCATAAATTCTCACCCAATTCAAACCTATGATTCCCAAAAATTTCTGAAACACGCATTTGATCAAAAACCCAACCAAACCATCTCCAAATGACCTGAAATTTTGTGGGAAAGTCCAAAATGACCTAACGAAACTATAGCAACTTTCGGAATCCCATTCCGACCCTCGGGTCAAAATCTCGCCTATCAACCGGAATTCGCCAAAATACTAACTTTGCCAATTCAAGCCTAATTCCACACCGGGCATCCTAAAAATATTCTGAACACACTCCTAAGTCTCAAATCACCTAACGAAGCTATCTGAACCATAAAATCCGCATTCCGAGTTCGTTTACCGATAAGTCAACCCCGGGTTGACTTTTCCAACTCTAAAGCTCTTGTTAGAGACTAAGTGTCTCAATCCACTCTATTTTCACTCCGAACCCGAACCAACCAACCCCAATACTCCATGAACAGTCTAAACGAGCTACTACAAGACAAACATAAAGGAATAGATGCGTATACTGCGTAACGACGGACCGGGTCGTTACACTCCCAGCCTCAGCCTCCACCGGAGTACTACTCCAGGGCTGAGATGCAGCATTATTTTGATACTCAGGACAGGATGTCAGCATCTCTTACACAGCTTGACACAGCCTACACCAGCCTGGACAAGGCTCATGTTGACCTAAAAGAGTCATTTGACAAAGAAAAGGAGAAAAATAAAAAGAAAGGTAAGCTCTTGGTCAAGGTATGGAGAGTGTGGTGTGAAAAAGAAAGTGCAACAAGAAAGGAAAATGTGAGTAGTGTTCAAGGAGGGTGTAGTCACTTTCCCAAATGTGTATCCTGTCCTTCCCTAAACCTACATTACAAGCTTAAAAGCCCTTATGGTATCTCCAACCGAATATTCTTGAATATGCGATGAATTAAAATAAGGTCAAGCCTATGGTATGATTGGTTGTAACACTTGAAAGTCTTTGTGAGTGTGCGTGTCTTTGTAAATATGTCCCTTGTTGTTGTCATTGTAAATATTGTGAGTTGGGACTTTCTTTCTTTCTTGTGAGGGCACATGAATTAGGATTGAACGGTGAAATTGAAATATTCAAAAATGAACGAGTTGAGAATTTGTAGTAGACTAGTGTTGTTGAGTCACTTCTTGAGGCTTATTCTTGTCACTTGATTATTTTTTAAACTCCCTTGCACTTCTTGAAGTTATTTTTAAATGAGGGAGTTATTCGGGTAAGATGCATACTTGAGCCTAATTATTAGTACCAACCAAATCCATAAGTATAATGCTTGGTTGGAGAATGTGACTTGTAAATAATAGAAATGCAACTTGTGCTTGAAATGATAAAACCTCATTGAGTGATTAGTTTTGATTTGCTTGAGGACAAGCAAAAGCTCTAAGTTGGGGGTGTTGATGAGTGGTGATTTTACCACTCATCTGAGCCTCTTTTCGTTAGATTTTGCATCATTCAAAGATAACTTGAGGTCGTTTATAGTGTGTAATTGCTCGAATTTCAGGGAAATGATGCCATGAAGTGGTTGGTGTTGAATTGGAGTGAAGTTGAGCAAAAAGTGGTGAAAATTGCAGAAAACTTCCAATGATTCCGCACCTGCGGACTCTGGGCCGCTGGTGCGACCTCGCACCTCCGGAGGATGAACCGCACCTGCGAAGAAGAGCTAGTCTGGATAGAGACCGCACCTGCGATGTCATCCACGCACCTGCGTAACCGCAGGTGCGACCTTTGGTCCGCATATGCGAAAATGGCCCAAGACACCAAGACTCGCACCTGCGAGTAGAATTCCGCCCCTGCGGAACCGCATCTGTGATGATTCTTCCGCAGGTGCGTCAACGGGCATCAGGTCTGGACAAAGATGTAAAATCATATTTTTCATTCCCAACTCACATATACTCGACCTAACAAACATTTTTCTGGATCTTTTGGGCATATCTTTGGCTTTGTAAATACATTTTTGGGAGAGAAGAACAAGTCTTGAAGCTAGGGTTTGCACACACACTTGAGTTGTGAAGATTTCACTCTTGTGGTTAAGGTTTTCTTACCCATTTATATTTGTTTCTTCATTTCCTTGTTTTGTATTGAATATTGAAGTGTGTAGTATTTATTTTCAACACTTGAATCTTGTTTATGGAAATTTACATATTTAAAGTGTGGATTAAATAGCTTGTTGTGCTTATGTATTGAATGATTTTATTATATTTATGAACTGAGTTATTGGTTCTTTAATTATTCTTGTTCTTTAATGTTTCCAAAGGGATTATCTAACCCTAGGACTCGCCCATTAACTCCGAATTAATTTTGGAAAAGATAATTTGGGGTTGGGAAAGATTAATTAACAAGAACTTGAGGCTTTAACCCTCATTTTATAGATTCTACCTAGGGATAGGATTGAACTACTTGTAGCCAAATCCGGAAGTGCTTAATCTCTTAATTGGGTTAGGAATAATTCAATTAGGAAGTCTTGTTAGTCTTTGGGAAAAATTAAGAATTATTATCCGTGACTAATTAACATAAACTCGCTCATATTTGTAAAATCGTGAAATATATTGGATCGTTACTTGAGTGTAATTCCCGAAGCTTCCATACTTGTTTCCATTGATCATTTTACTTGCTTTCTAGATTAGTTTATAATCGCATTTAGTTATAAACAACTTTCAAAATCAAAATCTTATTTGTTTGGCATTGCGCGATAAAGTGATATTTCTCTTGCATTCCTAATCGCCTCCATATTGTTCTATGTGGGATTCGACCCCAACCTTGTTGGGTTACTATATTTGACATCGCTCGCTTACACTATTTTAAGGTGTAATTTGAGCGTATCAATCTACAACCCATATATTTAACTCACAATGTGCGAGAATTATGTACCTCATAATATATTGTTACATCGCGCATTTTCGTAGGTTTGAGTTTCGTCGTAAGTTAATCAATGTAAGATAGGGAGTGGGATTATTTCGAAATTATAAGCATTATGCTATTTCAAATAAGTGATGGGTAAATTCGTGAAGGTGAGAGGGGAAACAAGTCAAAGAAAATGATTTTTCGTCCAAGTTGACATATTTGGATAAAATACGGGCCGTGCGATAATACCCGTTATTTTTTGTTTAATACCATACAATGAACCATATGACCATGATAGTGAGATGTATATAGTATATTAAAAATAAATAAAGTTTTAAATAAATTAAGACAATTCTTAATTACACAAGTAATTGATTAATTACCGGGTAATAAAATATTACCTAATTAAATTATTTATAAAAAAAACTTCGGATAACTACCAAAGTAACAATGTGGCAGCAAGTAGATAGAGTCTAATGACTCTTGTTTTAGATTCTATATTAACAAGACACTTGGACAATCTATTTAACCTTAAAGAAAAAAACGTTGAAGGCATATATATTAGTCATCATCACCATTATGCTCATTTTTGGCATCAAAATTCCATTTGGGAAAATATTTTAAAAGTTCATATCAGATTTTGTAGTACAATAAGCAACGAAAATTCTTAGATTGGTAAAGAAGTTCATACAAAATTGTACTGCGCAATAATAATGAAATTTTGTAATTCTAAGAGAGTACGGTGCAATCTTTTTTAAGGATATCACATGGATTTTTTTCTACTCTGGGTATGTTAAGACTAAGCTTTCATTTTGCATGATCTTGTCATTACACAAGTTTGATAACGAGACATAAAGAAAAATTCATATGCCGAAATTTACGTATATTTTGCTTGTCTTGCAAATTACATATATTTTCCTAGTTTTGTAAGTTACAATATTCTCCTTATTTAATTGAGTATTTTCTACTTCCAGTCAAGAGAGCAGAGAGTTTATATATATAATATTAAAGTATTTTCATTATCATCAAGCTATAATCGATGGGCAGGCCCCTATGGGCATCCTCTGATCAGATGGTAAGTTATATATCGATCCTACTGTGGTCAATCGCCTATGTGCGAGCCCAGTTGGTCGAGATACAAAGCTTAATATGACCGAGCGCGTATGAGCGAGCCTACTATGGCAGAACATATATATATATATATAGGGTCGGATATCTATTTTACTTATTACATTAAGAGAGTTGAGTCAGTATCAGCAGATAAGCATATCTTCAGATTATCTTTGACTTCCAGCTACTTGCAGTTATTATATTATTAGTTCAGTTTCAGCTCTCAATATATTGCCTTACATAATCAGTACATTATTTTGCACTGACGTCTCTTTTCTGAGGGCGTTGCATTTCATGCGTGCAGGTTCAGATAGACAGACGGGTAGGCCTCCTCATTAAGTGTTGCTCGAGTTCAGCTTGATCGGTAAGCTCCATGCCTTTCGGAGTAAGTGCATCTTGTATATATATGTATATATGTTATGAGCAGGTCGGGGAGCTGTTTTGATCACAGTATATCCATCGATAGAGGCTTGTAAACATATTTTGTCAGTTAGTGCAATATGTTAGGCTTGCAGGCCTTGTATGTATATTTGACTGGGTTGTCAACTGTTATAATTATGACGGCCTTGTCAGTCCAGTTTTATATGACATTTAGTCAGCATTTGCAGTTGTCTTGCAATGTGGCCCATGGCCAAAGTATGATATCATTTGTTCAGTGTCTCTTGCAAGTTGGTACGCAAGGATAGGTAAGGCACTGGGTGCCGGTCTCC
>ML273851.1:0-24359 GCA_005239495.1 Nicotiana undulata | reverse complement strand
CCCCCCAGGTTTGAGGCGTGATAAAAGTGATATCAAAGTAGTTCTGTCCTAGGGAGTCTACAAGTCGTGTCTAGTAGAGTCTTGTTTATGGGTGTGTTGTTCACCACACTTATAAGCAGGAGGCTACAGGGCATTTAGGTGTCACGCCCCAAATTCCCAACCTTAGGGATCGTGATGGCGCCTAATACCACACTTGCTAGGCAAACCAATGTTAGAATTCGAGTAGCTAATTTCCTTTGATTATTTACTTAACCACAAATAAATAAATTTAAAGTAAACTTAATTTAAATGTCTCGATGAATACTCCAAATATAGAATAATAAGCGATTAACTAAACCGAGCCACGAACTAATTATATAAATAACTCTAAGACTACCCCAGGGTCTGATGTCACAAATACTACAAATAATGGGCTGAAAGAAATAATGTGTAACTATTTTGAATTCAATAAAACAGTAATCTAAGTAATATAGAGAAGACTCTCGGGATCTGCGAACGCCGGTAGATATACCTCGTGTCTCCGGAAAAAGAATAGGTAGCCGCTCTAAATATCTCTACTGCTGGTCGGTATCTAGATCTGCACAAATGTGTCACGACCTGAACTTTCCACTGTCGGGACCGTGATAACGTCTAACATTAAACCCGCTAAACAAGCCAACGTGATTAATCAAATTCATTAAAAATATTTATTATTAGGTGAGAACAAGTAAAATACGACTTTGCCTTAAATAGAAGCTAAAATAAGAACGGATAAAAGAAGTACATAACTAGATTCACAAACTTTTACGAAGTTGCACCAAAGTACAACCAAAATCCAAGAAATAGTAGAGTCACAGCTCACGGACGGTCTAAGTGTAGTATACAAAATAGTCTGAAAGAAATAATACATATATTTTCTGAAGTACTAAAATCAGAAATAAAATGGAGATGGGAAGGGGACGCCAAGACCTGCGAACGTCTGCAGGTCTACCTCAGTGTCTCCGGTAGACTG
Organism: Nicotiana undulata; assembly: GCA_005239495.1. NCBI lineage: Eukaryota > Viridiplantae > Streptophyta > Magnoliopsida > Solanales > Solanaceae > Nicotiana > Nicotiana undulata. The sequence goes on along the minus strand of ML273851.1, from coordinate 23,368 downwards.
AAGGAAGCTTCCTCGATCGATGGCAGTACCGGGATCTGCACAACACAAAGATATGCAGGTGTAATATAAGTACAACCGACCCTATGTACTGAGTAAGTGCCGAGCCTAACCTCGGCGAAGTAGTGACGAAGCTAAAACACGACAAATAGTATCACCTATGCAGTTTAATAATACATAAAAGGAGATAACGATAGAAAGTATACAGTTAAGTACCAAAAAACGGGGGAAAACATACTAAGGAAAGAGGGCTAGCAATTACTGAAGTAACAGAACAAGGCAACAGTTTAAATATCACGAAAACAACAGGAATTAACAACACAGAGCAAACAAGTGCACGACATCACCCTTCTTGCTTTAATCTCGTCCTCACCAAAACAAGTGCACGTCATCACCCTTCGTGCTTTTACTCTCATCCTCACAATAAATAAATAGAAACAGCACAACATTATCTTTCGTGCTTTAAATATCATATCATAGCACATCACCCTTCGTGCTTTTACACTCTCATCCTCACAATGCAATAAATAAATACACGGCATCATCATTCGTGCTTTACACTCTTCCTCACCAAAACAAGTGCACGTCATCACCCTTCGTGCTTTTACACTCTCATCCTCACAATGCAATAAATAAATACACGGCATCATCATTCGTGCTTTACACTCTTCCTCACCAAAACAATATCAAGAACAACAGTATGGCAAGGAAAATCAACAACATGAATCATAAATCACAACAACCCGGCAAGAGAACGACAACAGAAATAATACCGTCCCGGCAAGGGACACAACTATAACCAATCTCACCCAAGTATATAACTTAACAAAATATTCCTCAACCGAACAAGGACTCTACAGTATTCTCAACCAAGAATTTCCATCAAATGAATAACCACCAAAGTGAAATTTAACCCATAACACAGTGAATATCGATGAAAATCCCATAATTCATAGAAACCGACTCACGTGCATGCTTGGCAACAACGTATGGGTACTCATCACCTCACCTATACGTTGAACAAGGAATAAATACGTAGCAAATAAGACTCAACGCCTATTCCCTCAAGCTAAGGTTAGGCCAAACACTTACCTCGACTTCCACGATCAAAATCAAGCCTCAAGCACCGCTTTTCCTTTTGAAGCCGACTCCAAATCAATCGTATCAAGACATAATTGACTCAATAACATCAATAAATGCTAAACAATTCAATTCCAATGCTTAATTATAGACTTTCTAGCATTCTTCCTAAAAATCCAAAACTCGACCCGGACCCGCTTGGTCAAAACACGAGATTCGGACCAAAACCCGATCACTCATTCACCGACGAACCCGAATATGTAATTAGTTTTGAAATCCGACCCCAAAACGAGGTCAAATTCCCAATTAATCAAAAAGCTCTAACTCTACCCAAATCTTTAATTTTCTATCCTTAATCTCATGTTTTAGGCCTAAAAATCTAATGGGTGTTGATAAAAACGGAAGAAAATGAGTTATCAGATTGCATCACTCTATATAATTAGAGTTATCTAACACTTATATCACCCTTTTATCTATATTATTTTAGAGGTTTATCCTTTTTATACTTACTCAACATGGCTGAAGCCATTTTATTTTCCTGAATATTTCTCTGAAGAATATGACTTCCAAGAACACTAAAATAAAAACTGACTTCTCAGTCAGCTACATGTTTAACATTATCTAATGTAGATATATAACAATATAAATTATGTCTTACCGACATATATTACAAACAAACAATAACTCAAATAAATAGATAATATTTTTACTTAAATAATCCACTAAGAAGTTGGGGAAGAAAAAAAAAGAAGCCCAAATCATGAATTTGCCACCAAGATGCACACGAGTCCATGTGCTCTCAGGTAATATCTCTTACTCTTTCTAATTCTATCATTTATGAAAATAATTTCCATAAATAGTTCTTATTATATATTTGGCATTCTAATTTCACAAATAAAATTGAATCAACTATGTAATGAATCAGAATTAGATTGGAAATATACCTTGTAAGCCCAATACAAGTATGAGGTTTCATCATTAATTTCTTTACCCAGGCGAGCAATAACTTTAGATGGTGGCCACAGAACCTTCTGTAGTACAACAAGAAGCTAAAATGGTCAAATATTAAAGCATCACAAGCAAAAGCTAAGATGGCTGATAAAACAAATAATAGTAAGGATCAACCTGATATAACTCAATTCATAGATCCATTTATTTTTGAAAGTAAGATCATAATACAGGTCAGATACTAAGTTTCAGCAAATATTAAGCAAGTCACAGGAACATCTAACATTTAGTTACCAATACGGTTGGTAAAATTGGGATGATCCAATTCTCAAATTTGCAGTAGGAACCAATAAGTTACCAATACGGTTCAATCCTTTCGAGCGTAGAATAGCTCCAGGTAAAGAGAAGTCCCCCTTGTAGGTTGGTGCAAGGCATTTTATGAGATCCTCCTCAATACCGCCAGCTGCAACATTAACTGCAGCGAGGAAAGACAATTTGCTCGGTCCTAAGACGCAATAAATGATAGCAAATTCTTCCATATGCAGCAATAATTTCATTTGGCCAATGCTAAGCACGATAGCTAAAACCTAACTCAAAGTTGTAGATGGTTTAACTAGAATTTGATATATTTAGGGGAAAAAACTATCAAGAGAAATGCCATTGAACCGAAGCAAAACAACTCCCTTATTGGACTTTAGAGCCAACCGTTGTAGCACCCAGTTGAAAAACCAATCTCCTCTGTCCCTCTTCATCCGTGAACTGGAAATCAATTACTTTTATAAGTACAGGATCCAAATTGAAAACGATAGAGCTTTTGAGGATAAAAAGATTTGATCAAGCATTTCTAAACAGCGCAGCGCTGACATGTGTCTGAATACAATATAGGATCAATAAAGTACTAAAGATAAGATAAAGAAAAATATCGACTTTCTCATATTGTCAATGAGTAACACTACAAATGGCAATGCCAAAACATTATCGCCGTAGACTTCCTCCTGTTAGAATTTTGCCCTGAATTTCTAATTTTATTAGGATTCCTTTTTCTTAATGAATGAAAAAAGACTCCTAAAAGGATTAAATCTCCTTAATATGTCTTATCCTTTTCTTGGAAGACAATTTTTGCACATCTATAAATAAGGACTTCTACTTCTCACAAAGAAAATAACAACAAAAGCATCCACAATGTAGTCATTAAAGAGTTTTGTTTAAGGGAGATTTTTCTCTCGATAGTTTTTCTTCTTTTATATTAGTTTTATCATATGTACATCAATTGATCAAACAATTATCAACTATTATGCTTAATTTAGTATATTTTTCTTTTGTCGTCATGATTTATCGTTCATCAAGTTTTGTATTGTTAGTTTCCGCATGCACCATGTTATTTCGATCCCAACACCTCCCTCAACTATCAAGTGCGATGTTTCATCAAATGTTCAGCTGTAATCTACAACAGTTATGTAACAGAGGACCAACATTCCAAATGTCAAAAAATCAGTGAGCAATTTTAGGGGTTGCTAGGTAGATCCGATAAACAATTTTCAAGATTGGCTAATATTGGCTAATCAAGAAGCTTGAATTTCATAGATTACTTAAAGCTCAATTCCATCTATCCACTTAATGAATTTTAACATGAATTGAACTACTTCAAAGGTAAAATTTATATTAATATTTGCCTTTGAATTTAATTTTCCTTCCCCTTCCAATCATTCCAAGCAAGAAGGGAATGGAACCTTGAAAGTCATTAGAAATAAACCAATAACTATATAATAGTATATTTAAAGTGTCATCAGTTCATAGGAAAAATTCATCTCCATGCTCTCCTTTTTTTTCCGTCCCCTGTAGAAATGTAAAGGGCTTTTCTTTAGAACATCTTGGCATGAACCAAGTAGAGATTTTTATGGCACGATCAAGTTGATTAAAAATGCTAAACCAGCTTCCAAATTAAGCAGCGTGTCATATTTCAACTTACTCCATTACATTCCTTACAGTGGTCAACTTCACTTCACTAGTTGTTGTTGTTCATAGTTTCAACTCAATGTTCCCGAGTTGGCTTGTAGTAATAGTAGGCTTGAACGTATAGACTTAAGCAGCAGTGGTTTTAGAGGCAGAATTCCACTTTTAGCATTAGTGTCCAAAAGGCAGCCTGTGCACTAAGCTCTCGCTATGTGCGGGTCCCGGGCAGGACCGAACCACAAGGATCTGTTGTAAGTAGAATCTGTTTCCACGACTTAGGCCCGTGACCTCCAAGGTCACATGGTAATTGTAAATTGTCCAATAGGGAAGTGCGAATAATTGATAGTCAAATGCAACTAATAAATTGATTTATCAATTGCGACTTATAAATCCCGAACTAGGGGTGGCAATTTGAGCCCAAACCCATCTAACCCGCCCAATCCACCCAGAGATTAATGGGTTGGGCTGAAAATATTTTAGTTCATGGGTTAATTTGGGCTGAGCCCAAGTTAACCCATTATTTTTTATGACTCATTCTGACCCATTTAACAGCCCAACTACAACCCATAAAACTCACCCAAAACAAAGGAATATCAACCTAACTTATCTAGAAATTTACTTAGTTGCCCAAATTTTATAATTTTTTTATATTTTCGTTTTTTTTTTCTTTTTCCTTTTTTGCACCTCCCACTCACCCACCATACCCCCTAACCCCACCCCCACCCCACCGTGCGCAAACCCCCTCAATTGTTTTTTACTTTTTTTGTATTTTNTCACCCGCAAAATATTTTTCAACTTACACATTTTAAGGTAAAAAAAAAATTTAATGCAAGATGAGCATGGTTCAAAAACATGGGTCAAGTTGGGCGGGTTGGGTTATGACCCATTGTTTAACCCATCTTGACCCAACCCATCTTAGCCAAAGTACACTTTGGGCTGGGTTGGGCAATGACCCATTTATTGACCTAACCCATCTTGACCCGCCCAAATTCAGCCCAACCCGCCCATTTGCCACCCCTATCCCGAACAAAGACATGGAAAGGGAGAAAAATGAATAAAAAATGAGAAAAAAATTGGGAAGAGATTGAAAGAAAACCATACCTGAGATTTAAACAACCAACAGGGACGAAGATTAAGTGCAATAAAAGGTCTTTATTCCAAGACTGAAGAAACAGAAGAAGCATTAGTTGAAGGTGAAGAAAGAAAGAGGTTGTTGCTGTCATCTTACAAATACATCACTGCTTCCTATGTGCACCAGCGTGTGTGTATATATGCAAGTGCGATATGAAACAACAACCCTTCATCAACTTCACACAACCATCAAAATAGTCAAAAATAAGAAGAAAAACAAAAGATATCTATAAATCTCATCACCATATAAAGAAAATAGAACAAAGCTCAAAAACAGAAAGAAGGAAATTGCAAAAACTAACACATATCATCAAAATCCCATCACCAAAAACCTCCGCAGAATTCACACATATGATAAACCCCAAAACCAAAGAGCAAATGAAAAATATAGAAATCAAGTAAAAGCTAATGGCCAGAGTGAAGAAGAAACTTGAGGAAAAGCATCGAGCAGAAAGACTTCAGACCAAATTCAAATTTCAACTCAAAAAGAGATCGTCACCTGGTTTTTGCCCTTTCTCGGTGCTACGCTTTGATGGTAGTGAATTGTTGTTGTACAACTTTTTCTTTGTGCAGGGCCAGATTGGGATATTGAGTAGAAAGAGAGAAAAAGGATTTAAAATGTTAAAGAGAAGAGATGCACACCTGGAGTCATATAACAATCTCCCCTTGGCCTGAATTTCCTTCACAAAGTTGATTCATCTTCTTCACATAATATTCATCACTGCTGCTTGCCATGATTAAAAATCGGTATAGGTTGAAAATTTTGGTATTGGTTAAAAGAAGTCCAAGTGTGGGTTAAAAGGAGCCCACGTGTTAAGAATAAACATGGGTTAAAAAGAAGCTCATGCATTAAAAAGAAGCATGAGTAAACTGGCATTGGAACTCATGCGTTGCAAGTAGGCATGACTTAAAACTGGCATTGGTTATAATCGGCCAAAATATGGATTAGAAAGAGTTTTATTCCAAAAGAGATGCAGCAGCAGGCGTTTTGAATACAATTGTGATTGTAAATTTATCTCCACATGTAGCATGTTGAATAAATCTTTCATTATCGTCTTGATCTAGACACGCATTGAATGTGTCTTCAACCTCGTTCAACCATTGACTCTGAACCATTAGCTCTGATACCACTTGTTGGGATCGAAATAACATGGTGCATGCGGAAACGAACAATACAAAATTTGATGAACGATAAATCATGACGACAAAAGAAAAATATTCTAAATTAAGCATAATAGTTGATAATTGTTTGATCAATTGATCTACATATGATAAAACTAATATAAAAGAAGAAAAACTATCGAGAGAAAAATCTCCCCCTATACAAAACTCTTTAATGACTACATTGTGGATGTTTTTGTTATTTTTTGTGAGAAGTAGAGATCCTTAATTTATAGATGTGCAAAACTTGTCTTCCAAGAAAAGCATAAGACATATTAAGGAGATTTAATCCTTTTAGGAGTCTTTTTCCATTCCTTCAAGAAAAAAGAGTCCTAATAGAATTAGAAATTCAGGGCAAAATCCTAACATTATCATCCCAGTCCATTCTCCTAATAAAACCAATCTTCTCTACAAACTTTTCCCTTGCACCTTCTGTAATTCTGGATTTCTACTAAATGTAATTACTTTTCCTTTCCAAGGTTCTTCACTAAGTTCAGAAATAAGAAGCCCCAAAGCCACACACACCTCCATTGGGGTTCCATTCATGCTTCCTGAGACATCACAAATTGCCGTACAATTTGTTAATTTGCCCTTCTTTGCCAAGTCAGCAACCCTTCTTTTCCATTGAAGCTCTGCAACTTCCGGCCCCGTGGAATCTTTCAACGAGGAAATTATCTCATGTGGAAACAGAGCACCAGCAGCTATTGTTGTTTTCCCACTCTTCACATCTTCAAGATACTGCTGAAATCGTTCTTGATCGTGTTTGTAGAACACATTCTTGTACAATTTCATGGCCACAGAGGGTACACGTTTATAAGGAAGCTCTTCCCACTTATTCGCGCAAATATAAACCTCTGGAATCTCCAACGCCTTGTGGAGCGGCACGAGTACTTCTTTCCTCAATCTATCCCTCACTCGATAAGCATAATGCGCGTCTTCCAGTTCTTGGTATTCAATGTAGTCATCGCGAGGGAATAATTTTCTTCCCACACTTTCACACATTAGCAATGACTTATCATATGATGAATCAAGAGATGGACACCACTTAGCCACGAGGCTAAGCTCATAAAGCTTCCCCTCATTGTACAACTCCATGTCTTCCCTCAAAGCATCAGCAAAGACACCACAGACTATATCATACAAGAATTCAAAATCAGAATCTTGTGTGTATCTGTCCAATAATTTCTTTGCCTTAGCCATAGTCTTTTTTAGTCGGATTTTTTGGGCCTTTCCCTTGGGAACCATATCTTTTTTCTCCTTTAAACCCTCCAAAAAACCATTTCTTTTCTTTTCCATCCACTCTGCTTTTTCATTCTTTCTAACTTCATGACCCTCAAGAATTCTATACAAAATCTCCAACACATCCTTAAAATACCCGAAATCGGCAATGGCTTTAATATTGCATGCTAGGGTTTTGGGATGGTAATTGTGAAGCCATAAAGAAGCAGTATAAAACCCTTCTCTGTCTGATTTGCCAGTGCCTCTAACACCCCTTAAATTGCAAATAAGCTTAAGGGTTGTCAAAGCATCACGTTTCCAAGAAAGTTCCAATCTTTTCAATAATTCTTGAGGTGGGGTGTTAGGGACAACGTGGAAGAAGAAATCCAAACATGGGTTTCCAGTAGATAGAAAAGTTGCTGAACCATTTTCTGTGAAACCCATTGGAGGAAATAATATTGGTTTTTGTAGTGGTGAGGATTCACATGTGCATGTTTGGCATTCGCGTGCGCATTCCCATGCACATGAGCATTTCCAACCTGTTTGGTATGCACATGCGCAATCCCAATTTGTTTGGTACTGGGGCGTCAGTTTTTGTTATTGGAGGAGGAGCCATTATTGATACTAAGGTTGAGGTGATTGATGCTAAAGCTGAAGGATGAATTAAGGTGATTATGATGAAATGATATTTAGGGCCATGCACAGTGAAGTGAGAACTGTTTTGATTTGAATTTTTGTTTTGGAGTACTATATGTATAGTGATGGGTTACTTGGTGGCTACAGAGTTTTGTTTTTGGATAGTTAGAGTTAAATTAGGGGGAAGTTATAAGATATGAAGTTCAGTTTCTTAGTATTTTTTTTACTTGTTTTCCACGGTCAATAACTAAGAAAGAGCAGAAGAGTCGGTTGGCTATCAAACTAATTTCATGGGGCGTTTAAAAAGGAAATTTTTACATTCCTATATCATATATATATATATATATAACATTATCACCCTTCATGTTTAAGGTTTGATTTAATTATACTTAGTATACCAAATTACCAAATCTATACCATAATTAATTTAGGAGTATAATTAATGGGCAGTTTTTTACTCCTNAAGAAATTTTTACATTCCTATACCATATATGAAACCTTATCACCCTCCATGTTTAAGGTTTGATTTAATTATACTTAGTATACCAAATTACCAAATCTATACCATAATTAATTTAGGAGTATAATTAATGGGCAGTTTTTTACTCCTTAATTAAAAGGGTATAATTAATGGGCAAATTTTTACTCCTTAATTAAAGGTGTCCATATATTCCACATTTCTCTCTCCCCATCATTCGTAACCAGCCGTTTTCCCCTCCCCTTTCTTCCTCTTCTCCCTTCCTTCTTCTTCAAATTGTAGAATTCAGACCTTCGAGATTCAACAAGTCGAAATTGCTACATTCTGTTCTTCATCGTTTTCAGAAATTGGCGATCATATATATGTTCTTCATCTTTTCTTCTCTCAAATCCACCATTGACAGCCATTAAAAAGCTTGAAAGCTTGAATTCAAATTTGGGTTTTCAAAAATCATTATTTGTTTGGATTGGGTGTTGTTGAAAATAATCGGGAATATGGTTTGGAGTTTATATCTCAATTTTGAGGGTTTTTGGTGAAGATGGGACTTGGTTTTGACTGAATTTCAGATTGAATCTCGAAGAAGAAGAAGAAGAAGAAGAAGAAGAAGAAGAAGAAGACAAATTACAGAAATTGTAGATAAATTGTAGTTAAATTGTAGTTAAATTGTAGTTTATGTCCAGAATGTAGTTAATGTATAGTTTTTTTGTAGACAAATTGTATTCTAAACATCATAATAACTACATTTAATATAACTACAAAATTTTCTATTCATCTACAAAAATTCTACAAAAAAACTAAAAATAAACTACAAAGTCAAACAGATCTCAATATCGTATCACCCAATTCTCATTCGATTGTAGTTTAATTGGGATTTTCGACATAATTGCGTTTTTTGCAGAAGATTTGTAGAAGTTTTAGTCATTTTTAATTTGTGAAAACAAAAAACAAAGCATCTACAATCAAAATACAAATAATCTACAATTTATCTACAAAATATCTACAAACTGGGTACATTGAATAGAAAGAGACGAAAATTAATACAGCGTGATTTGCGTTTGAAAATTTCTGAAAGAATCTTTAATTCCCCAATATTAGCGCACCTAAATAAGGAATTTTAATACTACAATGATTCCTTATTTAATGAAATATCTAAAAGAATATTTACTTTCTTAATTTTAGCGCCTAAATAGGAAGATTATAGCTACTAAGATTCTATATTTAATGCATTGTATTTTTTTTGTAAAAAAATTGTTAACAAGGCGGATAATTTTCAAATCATTAACATATTTAGTAATATAGTTTACTATATGGTATAGGAACGAAAAAATCCCTTTAAAAAGATACTATTAGAATACTCCAAGCCCGCAAAAAGAAAAAAAGGGAAAAAAGCCCTTGAAGGAAATTAGGGGGTCAATGGTTCAATTTGGCGGTTATTTTATATAATTTATACTATACCAATTTTTGGGTTACTTTATTTTGTATTACTAAAATTAGAATATTTTGAAACTGTCTTAATCACACAAGGGATTGGGGAGATTGACGAAGATGTCACACACCGTATTGGCGTCGGATGGATGAAATGGAGCTCGCTTCCGGTGTTGTGTTTTTGGGTTACTTTATTTTGTATTACTAAAATTAGAATATTTTGAAATTGTCTTAATCACACAAGGGATTGGGGAGATTGACGAGGATGTCACACACCGTATTGGCGTCGGATGGATGAAATGGAGCTCGCTTCCGGTGTTGTGTGATAAGGATGTGCTGCCAAAACTTAAAGGAAAGTTCTATAGAGCGATGGTCAAACTGACTATGCTGGATGGGGCGAAGTGTTGGCAGTCAAGACATCCCATGTCCAGAAGATGAAGGTGGCGGAGATCAAGAATGATGTTATCCCCTGTGGAGGACAAGATGAGGGAGGCAAGACTTAGATGGTCCGGGCATGTGAAATGAGAGGCACTGATGCTCCGATTAGGAGGTGCGAGAGGATGGCATGGAAAGGCCAACGGAGAGGTAGAGGCAGGCCGAAGATACATACTTGGAACTTTGGCAAAACTCTCTAGATATTTTTACAGTCAAAAAGACATGAATCAAGGGAATATGAAAAATAGCTAGAATTGCGATTCATCCCACTATTCTACGTAAGAGAAATTAAGCAAAGAAAAAGATAGATCGCGCAAGTTGAAATATATTAATCAAGATTGGACTCAGGAAAGAGTCTATTAGAAGATTAAGTATCCAATAAAAAAATCAAATTATACGAGAGGAAAGATATTCAATACCTTATGGTTTACTACTCAAGATCGCTGGAATACATGTAGCTACAACTCAAGATGGTAGCCAATTAATTTAGTTTCAATAGGAGTAGCATAATAGATTTTTGAGTGAGACTTTGGGTTTTAATTACTCTGTCTTGTAAAAGTTTCCATAATTATAACGCCCAAGGAAAAAATTAATGTTCTGTTATTTTTAAACTTAATATATAAAATATATTTTTCTTATATGAAATTATTCTGACGGTCAGTATTTTTCCGGTTATTTTTTTGTTAAATTAAGAACTTACCCTAATTATCGATACGGTTATAGATTTATATAAAAACGTATTGTTTATTAAAACAAACCTAATATTGGTTTGGTATTATTTAGTTTGGTTGGTTTAATAAGTTTTTAAAGATCCATTGACACCCCTAAAGGAAATCGTACATTACAAATAGGAGGAGTGTTGTAATTTTTTGTTTTTTTTTAGAAAAAGGAAGAGAGATTAAGAAATAGAATTGATTTGACAAAACAAATAATGAAATATGGCAGTACAACATCTTATTCTAGACTAAATGAACCTTATAAATAACCTTAAAATTCTCGTTATACTTACTTTATGGATTCTTAATTTGCAGGTTATAGGCCATATGCTAAATCCTGTTTAAGAGAAATGCCATATGCTTAATCTTGTAATTGAATAAATTCCTTGAAGAACTTTTAAATGATTAAGAAATAATGACTGGAAAAATGGAAACATACATAATGTAATAGGAAAACAAAAATATCTCTATTATCCAATATAGTAATCACAATCATAGCGGTGCTTCTGTCTAAACTTTCATACGATACTAAGGTATAGATGATGTAGACATCATTTTTATTTCCGAAAATGATATAGACAAACTAGTTATAAAATAAGCTGAGAGTTGTCAAAACTGTCTAAAATATTCATCGAATGACACTTTAAATTTAGAAATAATTAATTTTACACTTCTTATTTTATCTTTAATGAAAAACTTTTATTTTGATATATAAATGTTATTATATATTTAAGACCACAAGTTTCAAAAAATTTATAATCACACAAATATTATGATGGTCTTTTAGATCACAAGTTTCGAAATACTTCAGTTTTTTTGGTTAAATTACTTAACCGATTCAATACATAAATTGGTGCAATATATAATTTAGGTCCTGCTCTAGTTGATGTGAAGTGCTCGTGGTCTAATGGATAAGGCTAAGGGTGTACATGGACCAGGTAAAACCGAACAAAACCAACTATATCGGATTGGATTGGTTCGATTTTGTCGGGTTTTTTGGTTTTCGGTTTTTTTTTTTACATGAATATTATTCGAATCTTACTTTGTTAAAGTTATAGATAAAGTTTTGATAAGTGAATATATGTTTAGTAAATATTGAAAAAATAAACAAATATATGATCTATTAAAATATTACAAGAGAACTTTGTTAGTAATACATGATAGTTATTTTTTTAGTCGTCTTTCAATTAAGTTTCCGTCAAATGTACGCTTTCAAGGTTAACATACAGGAGGATCTCAAATATTTCTACATTTCTTAAAGAAAATTCATAGAGTCCTAAAAATATGAATAAAAATTATATATTTATATGTCGGTTTGGTTCGGGTTCTTTACTCCATATCAAACCAAGTCAAACCAAACCTAGTCGTGTTTTTTAATCGAATTGGTTTAATTTTCAGTTTGGTGCGATTTTCCAGTTCAGTTTGAATATTCCTAGATAAGGCGCCTGAAGATTGTTATAGTTATATTTTACACATTTGTCACAAAAGAAATGAGAAGAGACTCCATTTATGAGCATCAATGTTTTTGAGAAATGAAAACTCAATTGACTCGTCAACAAAACATGGGCTCAATTGGTCTGGCGAAGTGCACCAGCGATCATTCTTAAGGCTGCTATTTAAGAATTAGCAAGTAGTACTTATTTTGACATGAAATTTTGACTAAAAAACTTAAATTCTACCGAAAATTTAACTGAATAACTGAAAATCAAGATGCATTGGCTTTAGAGCGGCTACCTGGTGTCATTTCTACATTTTTGTCAAGCCAGTGAAGATGAATCTTCAATTATTAATTACATCGAAACTATCTAGTTCCCGAAAGGGATCTATATACATCAAGCCAATCCACCAACCAAAATGTCTATTCATTGTACAACAAAATGATATATAATAATACACATCTTGCCGATCAACAAACCAAAATATCTATCCCTGGGTCGAACAAAATGAACGAGATGAAATGACTGAAACCGACACGGTCCTTCCAACTGCTATCCAATGTCTACACCAATCACATCAAATAGCTTCAGGGAATCGTAATTCGGGCGGACCAGGACCTAAAATCCCTTTTTGTTCAGTTATCTTGCCCAACCCTATAGATGGATCAGTCGGTCCACTCTTCTCCTCTTCATTCCACCCAATGACTTGCCAATCCATCTGAAACATGAGGAGATTTTAGCTAACTACTAGACCACTAGGAATGACATTGCAACAATGGCAATATTTAACCGAGATGCTGCTTATCTAAAGAGTCAAACAATAACTCAAATCGTTCACTTCCAAAACAAAATTAAGTGGAATGTCCATGAATGATTTATGTTTTTCAAACACAGTTTGAAGATCTTATGAAGTTGAACAAAGGCTTTAAAAATGGACGGAAATTTTAGTCCTATCCCGAAGTTAAGGTAGACTCTAGAAAAACCTACAAATCCTTGGAATCAATGCAGCCTCAGCAAAAGATAGGATACAAAGGAAGACAGAGATATGTATAGGTGATATCTACTAATTTGGAATAGGCTTTAGACTTGTTAGAGAACTTCTAATGTTATTATTGTTATTACTAGTATCTATATATTTATAGTTAAAACTTATTTTTCACTTTTATTTTATTTGATATGATGATGACATGAGTTGAGCTTAAATGGAGAAATGAGTTTTCATATAGCTCACCCCAACTTGTTTGGGACTGAGGATTGGTTGTTGTTTATCCTGAAGTTAAAGGTAACTTACCTCATCAGGATTGTGGCTTCCAACAGGCAAAAAGGGAGTCGTAAGTGGAGGTGCAATATCTGGATCAGGCTTTTGAAATATGAATGTGGTGAACAGACCTGCATAAGAAAAATACCACAAGGATGGTATATGAGTGAAAAATGTAGGAATATGACCAGTTTTTAGTAAATGGTCAATGCAGTGAATAGACTGATTACCTAAAACATCATATGATCTGGGAAGAAGTCTTCCCCTGGGATCAATAAAGCTATGGCCTGCATCTTGTAGTATCCCAAGAACTTGTGCTCTATGAACGGGAGTAAAATGAAGGAAGAATCAGCCGCTCTGATAGAAGTAATTTATCAGATCGTATTTTCAAGAGAAGAACTTTATGGATGGAGCCTAAAGACGCTTGCAAAAAATGGTCTACATAAACAGACACTTCTAATAATCTAAGAAAACGGGATTGAAAAGGCTAAATAGAAGCATCTTTAACACAATATCAGTTATTCCCTTTGAAACAAACAAAAACTTTGTCATGCTAAAACAAATTCAAGCACTAATACCAGGTTGCACAGCATATTTTTTTTCTTTTTTTATGAAGTAGGTTGCACAGAGGTTTATCCACTGTTTGCTCAGTTATTCCCATCCAGCTGACCACCCTAACATAACCTTCTAGACGGAAGAACGGAATTTAACAAAAACCAAAAAGAGCAACCTAGGAAAAAAAAGTTATAATGAGAAAGAGAAAATTACGATGCAATCAACAACAACAACAATAACAAAAAACCCAGTGTAATCCCACAAGTAGGGTCTGGAGAGGGTAGTGTGTACGCAGACCTTAGCCTACCTTTCTAAGATAGAGAGGTTGTTTCCGGAAGACCCTCGGCTAGGGGTGTCAATGGATATTTAAAAACCGACTAAACTGACCGAACCATACCGAACTGAACCGATTTTTAGGTTTCTTTTAATAAAACCGTAGGTTTTTATATAAATCTATAATTGTACCGATAAATAGGGTAGGTTTTTTATTTTATGAAAATAAACCGAAAAAATACCGAACCGTCCGAATAAATTTACACGAAAAATATATATGTATATATTAAGATTAAAAATAATAAAACATTAAATTTTTCCTAGGGCTCTTGAAATTACAAAACGGGACAAGCCAACAATTAATTAAACTCAAAATGCTAATTCCCAAACCTATTATACTACCCTATAGAAACTGAATTAATTCCAGTATATTCACTAGCAAGACACAAGGTAATGTAGCAATTATGAGTAGCAAAATATAATGTATTCAATATATTTCCTTTCGTACGATATAAATTTATATTTTTGATTATTTAATTGTCTATAGACTTTATTCTTGAGCCCGAGCTTGCTTAATATCTTTCCACCTGTGTGATTTATATTTTCTTTAACTTTGCTTAGTTTCTTTTACGTTGTTGTAGAATAGTTGATGGATCTATAATTTGGTCATTTTTCATGTTTTCTTAGTTCATCAATTAAATAGTAAAAATGTGTACAGAGTTTTGATAAATCCTATAAAAGTAGGTATGTTATGGCATTATGCTTCTACTTGTAACTTTTAAATGACATTTAATAAAATAACCGAAAATTAACCGAACCGTATGGATACCGAAGAGAAACCGACATGATTGGTGTTTTTTAAAAGTCTAATTTTGGTTATACATAATAAAATAACCGAAAAATTGGTATGGTACAAATTTTATAAAATAACCGGCCGAACCGAACCATTGACACACCTACCCTCGGCTCAAGAAACAGTGAATCAACAAACAATAGCAACAACAGGTAATAGGGTAATGGAAGCGAATAACACAACATGTACAAATAACGAGCCAGGAATAAGCAAATACAACAATAGGACTAGTTTTACTAGGAGAGACTCGTCCTCCACGGCAAAACGATGGAAAAAGGTTGAAGTGATGGGTAACCATTTTCTTTCGCACTTACTAGGAAATAATATGGTATACTTGGTGAGACAAGTACAGAAAACTTCATAACACGAAGAGAGTTGCTCTGATGTACACAAGTTGGCCAGACAGTATTAAATCCACCTGAGTGCTCTGTAACTCGAGGCATGCATAAACTACTTTTTGACATAAACAGTGTTGCTATGAAGTACATACTTTCCCTACCCAATAAACCATAAGATATAAAAGTTTAGCTTTAAAAGACTGAGAATACAGAAGTGATCGTTAACTGGTACCTGTTAACTTCCATCATTTTACTATAAAATTAACAGATTACGTGCTTCGCCCATTACGTGCTAAATATTTCGGTAAATTTCATAATAGATTAAGATGGTAAACAAGTAAATGAAAAAGGCATGATGGTGAGTTGTAGATTACAATCTGTTACCTGTTATCATCATAAAAATCTGTCAAGTTCTGAATCTCTGTGTTCTCAAGACCAGCCTCTCTGGCCAACCTGAGGAATATGACTTCACAAGTTAATTACAGGATTTATCACTATTGGAAGGATAAGAAAATAAGAAAAACTAACATATTTCTTCCCATCTTGGAAGCACAAGATAAAATTGCTGACATCTGAAGCTCAAAAAAATGAACCAAACAAACCAAAGAAACAGACACATAGCCTATAATGTTTGAAGGACTTTGGAATAGAATAACCAGATTCATATCAAGAGAGGAGAAAGAGAGAGAACACGTTTGGTTATTTCCATGACCGGAAAAGAATGATTTCAAATGGATGAACATTTGATCAAAGAAATTTGATAGAGGATGTTGAAAGGCATGAACCTGAGCAGGCTTGGGAAATGAACCAAGCAATGGGTTTCAGCCGAGATGTCACTTGCAAACTTCAATTGGTACTTCTTACCGAAGAAGGGAAACCTGAAATCCAATTCACAAGGGAACATAATCAATTGCCTCAAAAGCGGTACACAGTAAGAATAAACATAACTGAATGCTAAGCGCCTTACATACTTCTCTTCCTCAACCTCAAAGGTAATCATGTAATTTTCTGATCTAATGCAATTAGGTACAATGTTTGGTTTCATCGCCCCGCTCCTATTATGGTATGCTTCAACATTCTTCTGGTATTTTGCCCTACAGCAACTAGATGGTCAAATGAAGTGCAAACAACCAAACAAGAGTAAACAAAAAATAGCATGAGAGAACCAGCATCAATAAGTCCCAAAAAGGCCTTGAACCCAAGAAAAGTCCCTAGCCTACTAGACTATCTCACATAAGTATCTTAATGTTATATAATTATATTACTGAAAATAAATGCATATCAATGTCTTATAAGAAGGGGCAAATAAGGCACCCTGATCAAGAAATCAGCATATACATGGGCCATAAACATTCTTTAAAAAGAAGACAAGAAAATGGACAAAAGAGCAAGAAATAAACAACTATAGATTCTTGTGTACGCCTATAACTTATATGAAACACTTTATCCAGTAGATCCAAATAATGTGAATCTACAGAATCAAGGGGTAATTACAGAAGAAAGGGGAATTTATAATCCAACATACTGAATGAAGTCGACATATTGATTATAGCCCATAAACAAGGATCTAACTTTTTCCTTTCTCAATTTGTTGAATAATGTGAACTATCACAATAAGAATCATGACCTACTACAATGTGCAGACAATTAGAAATTCTGTTATTCTCCATTCATCTCTTCAAGAAATATGAGAGTACAGCAATGCTAATTTTACATCTGAGACAGTTCAACATTCTTCTAGTATTTTCCTCTACTGCAACCACAAGGTCACATGGAGTGCAAACAACCAAATAAGACTGGGCGGAAACTTGAGACAAAATAACATAAGCTAGTTTAAAGCATTAAGAAGACTCCCCACTTCGGCAAGATGAAAAGAAAAAAGACTACAACAACGTAAGTCAACCATGCAGTTTTTAGTTTCATACCATATAGTAGATGAGTCAGGAGTAATACCAAGAAAGTAACCCCCAGGTTTAAGCAAAGATGATACATTATGCAATAGCCTCCTTGCTTTCTCTTCACTATCAAATCACAACTGCAAGTAAATATCCGATTAAACTTAATGCTACTGACAGGTGCTAGAAGTGTACATATACAAGACACTAGTACAAGAGCAGCTAACCTGTAAGTTGTGCATGCAGAAAACAATATCAGCCTGCTTTTCCTTGTCCTTCCAATAGGAGTCTATATCTTCCTGCACAAAAAATGTACTGTCATGCAATTAAATGTCAAATAGACCAGTCATGCACTTAACATACAGAAACATACAATAAAATTCATAGGCCGAGAACTCAGTAACCATTTCGGACAAATGAAGGGGAAATGACACCCCACAGTAAAAGCAATATTAACTGGATAAAACCATAAACTCAACAACAATCTGCTTTGTGTTGCTGAATAGCAACCAATCACACAACTACACAAGTAGGGAAAAGGAAAAAAGAAGAATTAAGGCACTAAAACAAAATGTCCAGCAAAACAGAAGGAAGGGCATGAGACTAAAAAGGTACTTGCACATGGACTACTTGAAATACAAACTATATAAGTAAAGCAGGAGGGAATGAAGATTCAATCTTTTCAGATAAAATTCAATTCACCCTTGGAGCTAGATATCACTTCAACAGTCTTGGGTCATTCAAACAGACAACAGAAATTGATCAAGAAAGTAAAATACAAATTAGTAACCCACCTTCCAAACAGAATCTCATAAAGAAAACCAACACAATCCTTGATTCATAAATTAAATAAGCATAGACCAAGTAAATTATGCCCAAAAAAGAAAAAAAAGAAACAATTGTTGGACTCACAATACAAGGGTCAAGCTCAATGAACTCAGATGTGTAAGCCTTCCGCTGACTCTCCCACGCTTCCTTCACTTCGTTCACTCCCGACGTTGCCACATCTATTCAACACAAAGCTCATTTTTTTTTATATGAACAGTGTGTGTTAATGTATTACTCTTTCTGTTTCAGTTTTCAATGAAGGCGTTTGACCGGGGACTTTTGACACATAAGCTAAATATATACCAACGTAGGCTCAGAATCTTGTTCTTAAACATCTTATGCTACTAGTGTAGTAGACTTTTACTAAGGATAAAGTGGAAATGTTAAAATTAAAGTCTAAAAATATTTAAGTATGTCAATCTTTTAGGAACAAAGAAAAAGGAAGAGTGTCTAATAAAATATGTTATGTATATATGTGATGTGCAAACAAAGTCCAACATTGGTAGTTGAAAAGAAAGCGAAACTACATATAAGGTGTCGGGATACTCTTAATGCCGTGAGGCCTTTTGCCAAAAGCATCGGGCTAAGCTTGATGCAAAGCAAATAGTTTCACACCATGTTAATAGTATCTTTAGGTTGGTTTGTGTGTGTTTATTTGTGTGTATATATACTATGCGCGCTCGTGTATTATGTATCTTAGAGAAGAAGAAAAGAATTCAAGAGAAGAGTAATACTGATCATACCAATGCCGATGTAGTGACCAATTTGAGCTTCATCCAACTTCTCCACATCAGCTACTTTCCCACAATACATATCACATACCTACATATATCATATTATATGTTTGAAAAAAGAACACTTACCCGTTTGGACATAAAAGTTTTTTTTTCCTTTTTTCCAAAAGAAATTCACTTTTTTCCGAAATAAGCATTTGTTCATAAATTTTCCAATTTCCGCTTGAGAGGTATTTTGAAAATTTTCGAAAATTTGAAAAACTCCAAAAAACTATTTTTCAAAATTTTCGCTCAAATAACTTACAAAACTTCAAAAACTGAATTTTATGTCCAAACACAATTCTAAATTTCAAATACCATTTTCACTTTTCTTTCACCATTTTTTGGAATTTTACAATTCTTATGTCCAAACGCCTACTTAATCAGAAATTTCAAAATTTATATACATACATGTGTAACAATTAAACTATTGGGCAGAAGCATAAATTATGATAGTGTGAAAGAGTAGATTACATACAGTGGCATAAGGGGAGACGAATATTTTGATAAGCGCTGTTTTAACGAAATCGAGGAGTCGATGATGAGTAAACTCGCCGGGTCTGTGAGTCGCCATCGTCATCGCCAAAACCTCTGCACAAAACCCTACTCACTACTCTCTGATTCAGTAGCTAGCTCGGAAATAGGCAGTGAAATTGTAAACATGAGAGAATCAAATAAAATATCTCATGGTCATAGGAATAAACACTGCCTTCAACAGCCGTACCTGGACGCCACAAGGTTTTTTAACTTTATTATTTGTGTGTTCTGAGTTACTCGTGGGGATACTCCAAGGTTGGGTGCACACTAAGTATTTTGATTCTTGATTTTCGGATACACAGGTAATAAGCGAAAGAAGGTAGAGGAAGAAAAGGGTATTGTAATTCGTTTTATGATCGGAGCAATATAACTGATAGTTGATATTCTCAAGGTGTAGTGGGCTTGTGGTTTCCAATCATCTTGATATTGTTGTTAGCTATTGGTAAATTCTTGATGTATTATATTTCTCCTTGTGTATGAAGAGAAACCTTGTGTAGAATTTTTATTTATTTATTATTCTTTTATATCATAAAGTATTACTATAATATATAGAAGAACTATTTGTTGTGTTGAATTATAAACTTCAGCATATATAACATATTTTTGGCATATATTTTGTTTAACAGTAATGGTATCCTTTTTTGGCATGATGTAAGATATCATTAAATATGACTAATAGCACAATAAAGTACTAATATCAATAGTTAATATTTACTCAATTATATTGCCTTAATTAATTATTTAATTTTATTGTCATCGATAAAAGAAGATTTAGTCCTGCAATTTAAACATTTAAATTAGCCCGTTGAAGTTCTTGCAAAGGAGCAAAGTACATGCTTCCATGTATATAAGAATAGAGTAAGTGTGTCTTGAAGATCGTAGAAAGAAGCAATCATCCATAAAAATATAATTAGATAAATATAAAAAAGATAAAATATAAAAGTGGACAATAAGAAAGTGAGGTGATACCTCTCTTAGCCCAAGAAATATATTTATCTTTTTTCTCCTTTTTAAGGATTTTTCATCATTCTTTCAATTTATTTTATAATAAAATTAAAAATTATATTTTCATATTCACGACTCTTTATCTTCATAACCTATACTTTTAATAGTCTCAATAACACCAATTCCTTTCGTATTCATAACCTCCAAAATTTTAATGTGTAAGTTTATAATAATTTATTTTATTTTTTTAATCTTTCCCTTCATTTCTCTCATTTTCATAACTCATACTACCTTAACTTCTATTTTTAATAATATTTATAACTCCCATATATTCATAATTCGTAAATATTTAATTTAAAAATTAAAATACCTTATGGTATTCATCTATTTTTTACCCATATAAATTCATAATTTTGTTTCATAAGACTCCTACCCAAAACTACCTTTTCTATTCTTTACCTGAAATTGTAATGCTGTCGTATTTACTGCAATATTCGATTCATGTTTTAGTTTGGCTTGAAGAAGAAGGCTCTTGAATAATGATCCATATTGCGGGAGGGGGCGTCGACAAGAACATGAAAAATTATACACTGATGTTGCATTTCTATTTCTTTCTATTTTCTTAAGATTAAGGTCTCAGGTTGTATCTTTTTCTTCTCTATTTACTTTCTCATGTGTTCTCTTTCGCTTTATTTTCTATGAACATTTGTTTGTCGAAAGTTTGTATTTTCGTTTAGACCCAAATTAATTACTTGTGAGTTAAAATTTGTTGGAAGTCTGCTAACTACTAACCAATAATAGCTCATTGTGTAAAAGGGATAAATTTTAAACATTCAAATACGCCTTTCATTGGATATTTTGGCAACACTTCTTATTTCTTTTAGCGAGTAAAAAGTATTAGAGCTAAAAGTCACAGAGCAGGCACAGGTTCTTCTTTGTTGAGCCATCGGCATGTGTTGTTTCTTGTAAAATAGAAATTATTTACTACTTCATTTCTACTTGTGATTTCTATGAAGTAAGTAGTTATTTTATTCGTATGATTGGAACATGTATTATATGTACGACAAAATAAAATAAATTATTTGGTTTACTTCATAACTTTTGATTCTTTTGAAGTATTGTGATAATTATCTTTCTTTAAGTTATGTTTTGATTTTCTTCTTTGAATTGCCTATTGTTTGTAAAACAAAAAAAAATTATTTTGCCTAGAGGGTACAAATAATTGAGCAAGTATTCTGAAGTGAAGTAATATGTTTCCTTGAAATGGAGGATATGAGAGGGAAACTAATGAATAGAAAATAAAAGACAAAGATGAAGGC
The DNA here is from genome assembly GCA_005239495.1 of Nicotiana undulata. NCBI lineage: Eukaryota > Viridiplantae > Streptophyta > Magnoliopsida > Solanales > Solanaceae > Nicotiana > Nicotiana undulata. The sequence goes on along the minus strand of ML273851.1, from coordinate 1,180 downwards.
TAAAAATAGCATAACGAGAAGGAATAGAAAAAAGAATATGCTGCAATTTTCACATATTTCTTTTGTTTTGTTTTGTTTTGTTTTGTTTTCTTTTAGTTATTAGTTTCTTTACTTTTATTTCATATTTCTTTTATTTGAATATGTGAAATTTTAGCAAAGCCGATTTTTTACTATCATGAAAAAGTTATCTATTTGCAACGACCCGGTCCGTCGTTACGTAAAAACCTGCAGTACAATTGTTGTTATTGACTTGATATAGATTGTTTATACTGTAATTGATGTATTAGAGTTGATAGGCTTGAAATCGAATGGTTGTAGTGAGAATTCAGTCAATTAGCCTTTTAAAATAGCCTTAAAAGGGGAAAAGTCAACTAAGAGTTGACTTATTAGTAAACGACCTCGGAGTGCGAATTTTATGGTTCGAATAGCTTCGTTAGGTGATTTGGGACTTATGAGTATGTTCAGAACAATTTTGTGATGTCCGGTGTAGAATTAGGCTTGAATTGGCGAAAGTTAGTTTTGGTGATTTCCGGTCGGCAGTGGAAAATAGGCTATCGGGGTCAAAATGGAATTACGACAGTTGGAACAGGTTCGTAATGTCATTTTGGGCTTGTCCGCAAAGTTTCAGGTCAATTGGAATTGATTTGGATAATTTCGGCATCATTGGTGAATTTTAGAAATTTCAAAGTTCTTAGGCTTGAATCCGATGTAATTTTGGTGTTTTGATGTTAGTTTTGGTGTTTCGAGAGTGCAACTAAGTTCGAATGATGTTATGGGATGTGTTGGTATATTTGGTTGGGGTCCCGAGGGACTCGGGATTGATTTCGGATGGTTAACGGGCACTTTTGGACTTAGGAGAAATGCTGGTTTTCTGGTGTTAGTGCAACAGGAATTTGTTCACCGCGATCGCGAGGAATGGTCCGCGATCGCGTAAGGTTAAAGGAAGGCAGGGGAAATTTGTGCATCGCGATCGCGGAAGTGAGGGTGCGATCGCGTAAGGTGAGTGTCTTAAGCAGTGCGATCGCGTGGACTTGATCGCGATCGCGTAGGGTCAGTCAGGCGCGTGGGGAGTGAGGTCAAACGTTCTTCACGATCGCGTGAGAATGGCTACGATCGTGTAGGTTGAGGCTCTATTGAACCGCGATCGCGTGAGCTGCGTTGCGATCGCGGAGGTCTGGGG